>UESW01002728.1:0-168094 GCA_900491605.1 Calamus simplicifolius | reverse complement strand
GCCTCAGATCTGTATAATCTCTGCAGGCGTGGGGTAAGAGGAAAGTAATGCATCCTCTTGTAAGGCACACTTTTCCTCCTACTTGTACCGGCTCCTCCTTCGGTGTTTTTCAACCTCGATTGCCCACAAATCTTATATCATCTCAGCTCTGAGTCTTCACCCTAAAATATCATACAATTGTTCAAGCAACAATCGATCTTATTAACTAGGAGCCCAAGAATTGCGTCGCTAAGGCATCGCAATAATTTTTTTAATATTTTAAATTGATTAAAATAATAACTTATTACAATAATTATGACGCATCAGTGCATCGCAATAATTTTTAAATATTTTTAATGATATATTTAAAATTTTTGATAATAATTGCGACGCAAAAATGCATCGCAATAATTTTTTTAATATTTTTAACCATCTATATGTATTTAATAATATAATTGCGACGCATATATTCGTCGCAATATTTATTTATTTTTTTTTAAAAAAAATGTATTGCTAAGGCGTCGCAATAATTTTTTAGTATTTATAAATAATATTTATAATTAATGTTAATAATTGCGACGAAAAATTGCATCGCATATATTTTATAAAATTTTTAATTACATACTTTTATTTTAAAAACATTGCGATGCAACTTTTGCGTCGCAATATTATATTGCTTTTATTTTAATACTAAAAAATTTGTTTTTACTAAAAATAATTGCGACACATAAATGTCGTCACAATATTTGTTTATTTTTTTTCTAAAATGCGTCGCTATGGAGTCACAAAAATTCTTAATTATTTATTAACGTTAATATAATAATTTATGATAATAATTACGACGCATTATTGCGTCGCAATAATTTTTTAATATTTTAATTAGATATATTTATTTAAAAATAATTGCGACGCAAATTATGCATCGCAATATTATTTTTTTTATTTATTAATACTGATAAAATTATATTTACTAAAAATATTGCGACGCATACATTGCGTCGCAATATTTGTTTAATTTTTCTTCTAAAAGCTTCGCTACGGCATTGCAATAATTTTAAAATATTTTTTAAAACTTTTTTATTTTTGAGTAATTATAAGTGATCCGACGTTTTCGATCGATCGAAGCCCTGATCCCGATCGGCCACGACCGATCTCGAACCGTGGCAATCGGTCCGATTCCAGACCGATGCGATCGGTCCGACATCGCTGGCGATCCGACGGTTCCAATCGATCCAAGTCGTGATCCCGATCGGCCATGACCGATCTTGGACCGTGGCGATCGGTCCGATCGACGACGATCCGACGGTTGCGATCGATCCAAGCCCTGATCCCGATCGGCCATGACCAATCCAGAACGTTGCGATCGGTCCAAGATCGCTGGTGAGCCAACGGTTGCAATTGATCCAAGCCGTGATCCCGATCGGCCACGACCATCTCGGACCGTGGCGATCGGTCCGATTAGCGATGATCCGACGGTTGCGATCGATCCAAGCCCTGATCCCGATCGGCCCACGACTGATCTCGGACCGTGGCGATCGGTCCGATCGGGACGATCCAACGGTTGCGATCGATCCAAGCCCTGATCCCGATCGGCCATGACCGATCTCGGACCGTGGCAATCGGTTCGATCGGCAAAGATCCGACGGTTGTGATCGATCCAAGCCATGATCCCGATCGGCCACGACCGATCCCGGACCATTGCGATCGGTCCAAGATCGCTGGCGATCTGACGGTTGCAATCGATCCAAGCCCTGATCCCGATCGGCCATGACTGATCTCGGACCGTGGCGATCGGTCCGATCGACAAAGATCTGACGGTTGTGATCGATCCAAGCCCTGATCCCGATCTGCCACGACCGATCCCGGACCGTTGCGATTGGTCCAAGATCGGCGACGATCCGGGTTGCGATCGATCCAAGCCGTGATCCCGATCGGCCACGACCGATCTCGAACCGTGGCGATCGGTCCGATCGGTGACGATCCGACGGTTACGATCGATCCAAGCCCTGATCCCGATCGACCACGACCGATCCCGGACCGTTGCGATCGGTCCAAGATCGGCGACGATCCGACAGTTGCGATCGATCCAAGCCATGATCCCGATCGGCCACGACTGATCTCGGACCGTGGTGATCGGTCCGATCGGTGACGATCCAATGGTTGCGATCGATCCAAGCCGTAATCCCGATCAGCCACGACCGATCTCGGACTGTGGCAATCGGTCCGATCGGCAAAGATCCGACAGTTGTGATCGATCCAAGCCCTGATCCTGATCGGCCACGACCGATCCGGACCGTTGCGATCGGTCCAAGATCGCTGGCGATCTGACGATTGCAATCGATCCAAGCCCGGATCCCGATCGGCCATGACTGATCTCGGACTGTGGCAATCGGTCCGATCGGCAAAGATCTGACGGTTGTGATCGATCCAAGCCGTGATCCCGATCGGCCACGACCAATCTCGGACCATGGCGATCGGTCCGATCGGTGACGATCCAACGGTTGCGATCAATCCAAGCCCTCATCCCGATAGGCCACGACCGATCTCGGACCGTGGCAATCGATCCGATCGGCAAAGATCCGACGGTTGTGATCGATCCAAGCCCTGATCCCGATCGGCCATGATTGATCCCGGACCGTTGCGATCAGTCCAAGATCGCTGGCGATCTGACGGTTGCAATCGATCCAAGCCCTGATCCCAATCGGCCACGACTGATCTCGGACCGTGGCGATCGGTCCGATCGGCAAAGATCCGACGGTTGTGATCGATCCAAGCCCTGATCCCGATCGGCCACGACCGATCCCGGACCGTTGCGATCGGTCCAAGATCGGCGACGATCCGATGGTTGCGATCGATCCAAGCCGTGATCCCGATCGGCCACGACCGATTTCGGACTGTGGCGATCGGTCCGATTGGCGATGATTCGACGGTTGCGATAGATTCAAGCCCTGATCCCGATCGGCCACGACCGATCCCGGACCGTTGCGATCGGTCCAAGATCGACGATGATCCGACGGTTGTGATCGATCCAAGCCGTGATCCCAATCGGCCATGACGATCTCGGACCGTCGCGATCGGTCCGATCGGTGACGATCCAACGGTTGCGATCGATCCAAGCCCTCATCCCGATCGGCCACGACCGATCTCGGATCGTGGCAATCGGTCCAATCAGCAAAGATCTGAGGGTTGTGCTCGATCCAAGCCCTGATCCCGATCGGCCACGACCGATCCTGGACTGTTGTGATCGGTCCAAGATCGCTGGCGATTTGACGGTTGCAATCGATCCAAGCCCTGATCCCGATCGGCCACGACTGATCTCGGACCGTGGCGATCGGTCCAATCGGCAAAGATCTGACGGTTGTGATCGATCCAAGCCCTTATCCCGATTGGCCACGACTGATCCCGGACCGTTGCGATCGGTCCAAGATCGCTGGCGATCTGACGGTTGCAATCGATCCAAGCCCTGATCCTGATCGACCACGACTGATCTCAGACCGTGGCGATCGGTCCGATCGGCAAAGATCCGACGGTTGTGATCGATCCAAGCCCTGATCTCGATCGGCCACGACCGATCCCGGACCGATGCGATCGGTCTAAGATCGGCGACGATCCGACGGTTGCAATCGATCCAAGCCGTGATCCCGATCGGCCACGACCGATCTCGGACCGTGGCGATCGGTCCGATCGGTGACGATCCAACGGTTGCGATCGATCCAAGCCCTCATCCCGATAGGCCACGACCGATCTCGGACCATGGCAATCGGTCCAATCGGCAAAGATCCGACGGTTGCGATCGATCCAAGCCCTGATCCCGATCGGCCACGACTGATCCCGGACCATTGCGATCGGTCCAAGATCGCTGGCGATCTGACGGTTGCAATCGATCCAAGCCCTGATCCCGATCAGCCATGACTGATCTTGGACCGTGGCGATCGGTCCGATCGGCAAAGATCCGACGGTTGTGATCGATCCAAGCCCTGATCCCGATCGGCCACGATCGATCCCGGACCGTTGCGATCGTCCAAGATCGGCGACGATCCGACGGTTGCGATCGATCCAAGCCATGATCCCGATCGGCCACGACCGATCTCGGACCGTGGCGATCGGTCCGATCGGCGATGATCCGACGGTTGCGATCGATCCAAGCCCTGATCCCGATCAGCCACGACCGATCCCGGACCGTTGCGATCGGTCCAATATCGGCGACGATCCGACGGTTGCGATCGATCCAAGCCGTGATCCCGATCGGCCCGACCGATCTCAGACCGTGGCGATCGGTCCGATCGGTGACGATCCAACGGTTGCGATCGATCCAAGCCCTCATCCCGATCGGCCATGACCGATCTCGGATCATGGCAATCGGTCCGATCGGCAAAGATCCGACGGTTGTGCTCGATCCAAGCCCTGATCCTGATCGGCCACGATCGATCCCGGACCATTGTGATCGGTCCAAGATCGCTGGCGATCTGACGGTTGCAATCGATCCAAGCCCTGATCCCGATCGGCCACGACTGATCTCGGACCGTGGCGATCGGTCCGATCGGCAAAGATCCGATGGTTGTGATCGATCCAAGCCCTGATCCCGATCGGCCACGGCCGATCTCGGACCGTTGCGATCGGTCCAAGATCGGCGATGATCCGACGGTTGCGATCGATCCAAGCCATGATCCCGATCGACCACGACCAATCTCGGACCGTGGCGATCGGTCCGATCGGCGACGATCCGATGGTTGCGATCGATCCAAGCCCTGATCCCGATCGGCCACGACCGATCCCGGACCGTTGCGATCGGTCCAAGATCGGCGATGATCCGACGGTTGCGATCGATCCAAGCTGTGATCCCGATCAGCCATGACTGATCTCGGACCATGATGATCGTCTGATCGGTGATGATCCAACGATTGCGATCGATCCAAGCCCTCATCCCGATCGGCCACGACCGATCTCGGACCGTGGCAATCGGTCCGATCGGCAAAGATCCGACGGTTGTGATCGATCTAAGCCCTGATCCCGATCGGCCACGATCGATCCCGGACCGTTGCGATTGGTCCAAGATCGCTGGCGATCTGACGGTTGCAATCGATCCAAGCCCTGATCCCGATCGGCCACGATCGATCTCGAACCGTGGCAATCGGTCCGATCGGCAAAGATCCGACGGTTGCGATCCATCCAAGCCCTGATCCCGATCGGCCACGACCGATCCCGGACCGTTGCGATCGGTCCAAGATCGGCGACGATTCGACGGTTGCGATCGATCCAAGCCATGATCCCGATCGGCCACGATCGATCTCGGACCATGGCGATCGGTCCGATCAGCGATGATCCGACGGTTGCGATCGATCCAAGCCCTGATCCCGATCAGCCACGACCGATCCCGGACCGTTGCGATTGGTCCAAGATCGGCGATGATCCGACGGTTGCGATCGATCCAAGCCGTGATCTCGATCGGCCACGATCGATCTCGGACCGTGGCGATCGGTCCGATCGGTGACGATCCAACGGTTGCGATCGATCCAAGCCCTCATCTCGATCGGCCATGACCGATTCCAGACCGATGCGATCGGTCTGACATCACTGGCGATCCGACGGTTCCAATCGATCCAAGCCGTGATCCCGATCGGCCACGATCGATCTCGAACCGTGGTGATCGGTCCGATCGGCGACGATCCGAGGGTTGCGATCGATCCAAGCCGTTATTCCGATCGGTCACGATAGATTTTGGACCGATCGCTATTTAACATAATTAATTTTTTTAAATATATTACGATGGAAAGGGTAGCGTGGTAATTTTTTAATATGATAATTATATTATATAAAAATTAATTTTAATTATAATAATTACGACGCAACAAGTGCGTCGCTATATTAAAACATAATTTTCTTAATTAATTTTTTGGTTCATTACGTCGCTAATGCGTCGCTATTTAACATAATTAATTTTTTAAAAACATTGCAACGCACTGTGTTACGTCGCAATTATTTTTTCTCATATTTATACTTTATAAATTTTAATTTTATTTAAAATAATTGCAACGCATTTATTGCATCGCTAAATTAAAAAATAATTTTAATTTATTTTTGGTTTATTGCATCGCTAATGCGTCGCTATTTAAAATATTTAATTTTTTTAAAACATTGCGACACACTAAATGCATCGTAATATTTTTTTAATATTTATACTTTAAAAAATTTAATTTTATTTAAATTATTTGCGACGCAATTGGTGCGTCGCTAAATTAAAAATAATTTTTCTAATTTTCTGGTTTGTTGCGTCGCTAATGCGTCGATTTAATATATTTAATTCTTTTAAAAACATTGCGACGCACTGAATTGCGTCGCAATATTTTTTTTCATAATTATATTTTATAAAAATTAATTTTATTTAAATTATTTACGACACAATACCTGCGTCACTAAATTAAAAATTATTTTCTTAATTTTCTAGTTTATTGCGTCGCTATTGCGTCGCTATTTAACATATTTAATTTTTTTTTAAAACATTGCAACGCACTGTGTTGCATCGCAATATTTTTATTTCATAATTATATTTTATAAAAATTAAATTTAAAAATATTACGATGTAATACTTGCAACTATTAAAATTTTAATTTTTTTGATTTTCTGGTTAATTGAGTCGCTAATGCGTCGCTAATTGCGTCGCAATATTTTTTGTCGCGGAGGCGTCGCAATGTGGTCGCAATTTAGCGACGCATAATTGCATCGCTAATTTGCGTCGCTATTTCAGTATTTTCTTGTAGTGCAATGCTATTAATAAAGATGTTGCTACCACTCATATGCTTGACTCAATTACATTATGGCATGGTAGATTAGCATATATTGAAATTAGTATTATGAAAAGGCTTGTTAAATAGGGTTTGATTTCTTGCAAAATTGATGAGTTCAATAAATGTGAAATATACATTAAATCAAAGATAACTAAGAAACCATTTCATAGCATTGAAAGAAATTCCAACTTGTTAGAACTTATGCATTCTGATATATGTGAATTTAATGGCATGTTAACTAGAGGTGGGAATATGTAGCTCATTACCTTTATTGATGATTACTCTATATTCACATATGTTTATTTATTAAAACATAAAGATGATGCTTTCTATGCTTTTAGAATATATAAAACGAAGGTAGAAAATTAGTTAGGTAGAAATATTAAAATCCTTAGAAGTGATAGGGGTGAAGAATATTTTTCTAATAATTTTAATGTATTTTATGAAGAAAATAGCATTATACAATAATGTTTCGCACCATGTATACCACAACAAAATGGTTTGACAGAACGTACGAATAGAACATTACAAGAAATGATTAATGCTATGTTAATGCATTCCAAATTATCATTTAATTTATGGGATGAAGTTTACTTGTTGCTTGTCATATTTTAAATAGAATTCATTTAAAGAAAACTCAGATCTCTCCATATGAGATATGGAAAGAAAAAAAGCCCAATATTGGATATTTCAAAGTATGGGATGTCTTGCGTACTACAAGAATCTAAACCCCAAAAAGACCAAATTGGGTCCCAGAGGGATGAGAAGTGCATTTGTTAGTTATGCCACAAATAGCAAAGCTTATAAACTCTTGGATCTAGAGTCTAACGTGATAGTGGAATCTAGATATATGAAGTTTTTTAAGAATTTAAAAAGTAATAATTCTCAAGCTCTTATAAATTTAAAGAGTAATAATTCTCATGAGGAGAGATCTTTAAATATTGTTGAAGAACAACCGAAGCTTCAAAAAAGTAAGAGAATCCGAAAGGCTAAGGATTTAGAACCCGATGAAATAGACTCTCAACTTATTTTCCTTTATTTGATCGAAGGAAGCAGGGAGAATTTTATTCGTAAGGTACCTATTATTCTTCAAGTGAAAGATGATCTTAAAACCTTTAAGAAAGCTATGACTTCAAGGGGTTTAGCCTTTTGAAAGGAAGCTATACAATATAAATGAATTTCATTAAAGTTAACCAGATCTACCAAATGGATCTAAACTCATTGGTTGCAAGTGGGTGTTTAGAAGGAAGTACCATAATGATGGTACTCTTAATACCTATAAGGCTAGATTAGTAGCTAAAGGGTTTCATAAAAAGGAATAGACTATTTTG
Source organism: Calamus simplicifolius (assembly GCA_900491605.1). Lineage (NCBI taxonomy): Eukaryota > Viridiplantae > Streptophyta > Magnoliopsida > Arecales > Arecaceae > Calamus > Calamus simplicifolius. The sequence continues at coordinate 159,999 of UESW01002728.1, read as the reverse complement.
ACACATATGCACCAGTAGCAAGAATAACAACAATAGAGTGTTGTTTATGTTGGCTTTATTGCATAACTTATATGTTCATTAAATGGATGTCAAAACGGTAATCCTAAATAAAGATCTTGATGAGGAGATCTATATGGAGCAATCGGAAGTTTTGTTTTACCAAAAAATGAACATAAAGTATGCAAGTTTGTTATTTGTTAAATCACTATATGGATTAAAACAAGCTCCAAAGAAATGGCACAAAAAGTTTGACACAGTTATACTTTCTAATGGATTTTATTCACAACATTTTTGATAAGTGCCTGTACACAAAGGTGCAAAGAAACACAGAAATATTTGTATACCTTTACGTTGATGATATGTTGATCATCAACAATGAGATGAAAGGCATATTAGAATAAAGAGGTTTCTAACCTCCTCATTCAAAATAAAATATCTTGAAAAAGTGGATACTATTTTGGACATCAAGGTGAAACAAAATAGTGAGGGTTTTGAAGTGTGTCAATCATACTATATCGAGAAAGTGTTAGACAAGTTCAAATACCTAAAATTCAAAGAAGTGAATGCTCTATTTGATCCAAGTATAAAACTTGAAAAGAATAATGGAAGAGCTATGGCTTAACTTGAATATGCAATGTCTAATGTATTTGATGCAATGCACTAAACCTGATTTAGCATTTGCGATTGTAAACTAAGTAGGTTTACTAGCAGTCCTTGTGTTAGGCATTGGAAGGCAATTGGGAGAGTTTTTGGATATCTTATGAAAATCAAAAATCTTGGTCTTCACTATTCAAAGTTTTCTGCTACTTTGGAAGGATACCGATGCAAGTTGGATATCGAGTATGGAAGATAGTAAATCTACCGCATGTTGGGTATTTACACTAGCTGGTGGAGCGATTTCTTAGAAATTAAAGAAACAAACATGTATCAGGCATTCGACCATAGAGTCAGTTTATGGCTCTTGCATCAGCAGGACAAGAGGCTGAGTAGTTAAGGGATTTTCTTCTAGAAATTTCATTGGCTTGTGAAAATGTATCAGCAATGTCGATACATTGTGATAGCCAAGCAACTTTAGCTAGAGTATACAATAAAAAATACAATGAAAAGTCTAGACATATTAGTCTACGATATGAGTATGTGAGGAAATTAATTAAGGATGAAATAATTTCGCTCACATTTGTGAGATCCAGTTATAATTTAGCTGATCGTTTCACTAAACCTCTTTCAATAGACTTAGTAAAAAGGACCTCAAGTGGTATGGGTCTTAAACTCCATGATTAAAGATTCACTAATGATAGCAATCCAACCTAACACTAGGAAATGACTAGTTTTAGATTAAATGGGTAAAAATAAATTATTATAAGTGGATGGCTCGAAGTGTCTAACTTGTGAGTGCTAGCTGTTACTGTTGGAGGGTTGAGTCTTCGAACTCTTAATGAAGTTCAGTCATTGTGAACAAGTATATGTTAGTAACATAGATACTAAAAGAATTTTACCTATGTAAATATTGAGATAGTGTCGTCTCAAGTGAGAGTGGAGTTTCTCTCATAAATATTTATGAAATGGATGAGCACATGGCTATAAATGGCACTAAGCGTGTGGTGTAGATAAGAAACACTAAGGAGTGTGTGTAAAGTACCATCAGTTTTGACACAAAGAATAACTAGTTCAAAGCGTTTATGCTACCTAAATTTCGTTAAAGCTTTGTGATGTTTTCACTAAGGTTAAATTCAAATCAAAAGATACCTAACTGTATTAATGCTCCTTGTCCTTAATTTTAGATGTGGACTTAGTTTGTTTTAACCAAGTGGGGATTATTGAGATTTTGTTTAAATAAACTAAGTGTGTGTATTGTTGTTGTGTGAAAGGGAATAGTCCCACATTGAAAACTTACAAAGAGGATGAGCTCTTTATAAAGAAAAGTTTTCTTAGTGGTTTGTGTAAAGTGCAAAACCCAAAGTATGCCACTTGGCTTTTTTGTGTGCACCCATTTGCGTGCGAGCATTCACGCTTGCGCAGGAGTGAGGCTGTATTGGCGCTTTTAGGCGCACTTGTGACTCCGCTCGGACTCTCTCGTGGTGATTCTCGCCTTAGAAGCATTTCGAAGCATCGTGATGCTTCTATTCAAATTTTTTGACCATTTCAAATTTTTGCCTCGGATATGTTGCGAAGCGCTGCAGCTCTTCGAGAATTGATGCATCACAAGCTCCAGCGTCGTGGCGCTCAACTTCTATAAATTCACACACAAATCAAAATAAAAATATCAAAAAAATTAGCTCTTGTCTACAATTGAGTTTTCTTTAGTGCTTTGGTGCAAATTCGATTCAAGACTTGTATCCTACGACGTATTTGCAATTCACCCACAGAGCAATCGAGAGGGTACAAATAACACTTAAGAAAAGTATTCCATGCGTGACTCAAGCTGATGGTGTTATTGATTATTCTTTTTCATCTCAAAATAAATCTTCAACATAGACTATCATTGTCGTCATGCTATCAAGCATTTGTTTAATTTTATTAAAAAAATTATAATAAAAATAGTCTTCAAATGATTACCAAAATTCTGGATTACTCTCATTTTTTTTCTTTGACCAGATGGCTCTCCAAATTACTGATGTTAAACAAATTAATTGAGAATAATTTAGTCTTTCATGATTCATTCATGAACCATGGAAAGTATTCACAACTTATATGTTAGTAAAACAAGAAATATTGTGACAACAACTAATGATGTTGTTTATTATAATGGTGCCTATTTTTGCCATTATTTTTTTTTTTTTGGTATAGACGGGCGATCACACTAGTCTCGTGCGAGTCAGCCTAGAGATATCAGAGTACAAAATCTGCTTAAAAGCAGAGGGACAGGGATCACCCTGTTTCCAACTCTAAAACCTCCCATGATAGGCCACAGCCGCCGCAGCCCAATCTGCCGCAGAATTAGCTTCCCGGTAGATGTGACGGATGCGAACGTTGTGAACACCTCGAAGAGCAGCATGAATATCGGTGAGAAGAGGGTTGCTGGGGATATGATCTCTAGAATCTGAGCGAAGCCACCGAATAATAGAGAGAGAATCCCCCTCAATAAACATGCATGGCACACGAAGCTACCTCACAGCATGAGAGATACTAGCCCATGCTGCATAAAGCTCGGCCATGGGAACAGAAGAATCTAAGGAGCCAATACCTCCAGCCGCCAACAAGGCTCCATCTGTCCCGCAGATAATAAATGCAGACCCAGCAAGTCTACCACGAACACTCCCATCAAAGTTGATCTTAACATACCCTAGAGGGGGGGCTCCCAAGAAATATAAACCGTCCGACGGTTCGCTGTCGAAATAGCAGGGAGCCCCAGTGCCCAGGGTAGTAAGAAGTAGACCTGATAGGGAGAAGTTCACTTTCAGCAACCATAGATCTAACCTTCCGCTTAATCTGCAAGGAAAGTAGTCTCATCCGAAAAAATACGCCGGTTCCGCATAAGCCATATCTGATAGGCAGTAATAGCCTACAGGGCACTGCGCTGTCTAGTGGTCCTCTGAAGAGCATCAAGGAATGGGGAACATGAGGAACCAATAGCATCCACTCTGCAATCATAACTCATCCTCTCCAAATCCCGCTCAAAGTGGGGCAAGTAAAAATGGCATGATCAATAGTCTCCTCCTCTTGCCCACACAGCGGACACGTGGCCTCTATATGAAGACCCCTTCTCGACAACTGAGAGCAGGAAGGTAGACAGTCCCACAAAAGCTTCCATATGAATAATTGGACCCTGGGATGAACAGAAAGCTTCCATATCCAATTCGCATCCCGCGACTTCTGGGGCTGAGGTCTAAATATCTCAATAAGGTCCAAAGTGGGGGCCCTGAAAGACAAGATCTCCTCCACAATATCATATCAGGAATGTGTCCAACTGTGAGAGGAATAGAAAGGATCCATCGAGCAAGCTCCTCCCAAATAAACTAATCACTATGGGTATCCCAAGATGAAAGATCTTGGGTGATGAGATCTTGCACTCGCATATGATGTGGAATATCCATACTAATAAAAGACGGCCAACGAGAGAGGGGGAGATCAGCGATCCATCGATCCTGGACAACATCGACCGAGGAGCCATCACCAATCATCCATGATATTGCCCAGAATAGCCGGAGCATGAAGACAAACCTCCTTCCAAAAGAAAGAATAGGACGAGTAGTAGGAATATCCAAAGAAGAGAGTAGTCACCATAACGAGCTCGCATAAAGGAGCTCCAGAAACAGTGAGGGTCAAGGATGAACCTCGAAGCATGTCTCGCCAGCAAAGCATCTCTCCTGACCAGCAAGGACTGAATACCAAGACCGCCATCTTGCAAAGGCATGCAAATCAAATCCTAAGCCTGAAGATGAATGCCATGCCCATCTTGCATAGAAGCCCACAGAAAATCCCTGAAGTATCGCTCTATCCTTCGCAAACAAGTAATAGGGACCACAGCATTAGAGAGAAGATGCATAGGAAGGGATGTAAGGACAGAGCGGATGAGAGTGATTCTGGCCATCATGGATAAACCGATGACCTGCCAACCATCAATCCTATCCCGAATGCGTCGCTCAAAGATAGCAAAATCCCTAATGCGCGGACGCCTCCCCAACACTGGGACTCCCAAATAAGACAGACCAGAAGACTTAGTAAAGATACCCAGAGCATGGTAAATAGCTTCCTTGGTAGACCTAGAGGTCTTGGGGCTGAAGCAAATAGTGGACTTCTCTAAATTGATCTTCTGCCCCGAAGCACGACAGTAGCCCTGAATGATAGAGGCATAACTAGAAGCATTATGAGGAGACGCCTGTCCCAGAAGAATACAGTCATCAGCAAAAAGAAGGTGAGAGACAGGAGGTCCCGAAGGGCCAGCCAAAAAAGAAACTTTACGACAATCCTACTGAGCCTGATGAAGAGCACGAGAGAGATCGTCCGCAGCCAGAACAAACAAGAACGGGGATAAAGGACAGCCCTGTCTCAGACCCACAGTAGAATGGAAGGACCGCGTCTGAGTTCCATTAACCAGGAGAGAGAAAGAAGGCTTTTGGATACAGGCCATGATCCAATCAATAAACAGGTCGTGAAAACCGAACTCAATCAGAGTGCGATGCAAGAAAAACCAGCTCAACCTGTCATAGGCACGTTCCATATCCAGCTTGACTGCCATAAGACTCTGCCTGGCCGAGGCTCTCTGAAGATCATGCATAAACTCCTGCGCAATAATAACATTATCGGAGATGCTTCGACCTTTAATAAAAGCCCCTTGCTCAGGAGATATGAGCTGAGGAATCACCAGCCGCAACCGGGAAACAAGAAGGCGGGCACATACCTTGTAAAGAGTAGTACACAGACTAATCAGTCTAAAGTGATGAGGGGACGAGGCATCAGGATGCTTCGGCACAAGAGTGACAAGAGTGTGATTCCAAACAGAAGGAATGGATTTGGAAAGAAAAGCACTATGAATAGCCTGAGTAACCTCCGCACCAACAACGTCCCAGTAATGTCGGAAGAATAAAGGCGGAAATCCATCAGGCCCAGGAGCCTTATCAGGCCCGAGTTCCCATAAAGCCATATGAATCTCCTCATCAGTGATTGCCCTGGTCAAGAGATCATTATGGCAATCAGTGACCTTCTTAGAAGGGGGAACCCGGAACACAGGATCCCCAACTCCAGAAGACTCGGTCCACCTAGACTGAAAGAACTGAAAGAGCTGATCCTGGATAACAGCAAAATCGTCCTGAGCATTGCCCTCCTCATCAACTAATCTCCGAATTCTGTTAGCTGCCCGACGCTTCAATGTAGCCTGATGGAAGAACCTCGTGTTCCGGTCACCTTCTTTGATCCAATGAACCCTTGATCGCTGTCTCCAGTAGGCCTCCTGCTACATAAGAAGGGAATGGTGGAGATCAAGCTTAGAGCGAAGGGAGGAAAGGTCAAGATCAGATAGATAGCCATCCCGGTCCTCCCTCGCTTGGATGAGGGCAATATTAGCTTCAGCTTGTTCAATCTGTCTAACTAGATGGCCAACTTCCACTCTATTCCATCTAGAAAGCCTACGCCTGACCAGCTCCAACCGTCTAGAAAGACGGTAAATAGCATTGCCTCTCATAGGTAAATGCCAGACCTGGGATATGATAGCTCGGGCCGAAGGGTAGAATGTCCAGAATTGCTCAAATCTAAACTGTCGCTGCTGATGGATAACCGAATCAGTGGAAGTCAAAATGGGACAGTGATCAGACGCAATTTTGGACAGGTGGGTGACAGTAGCAAGGGAAACAACTGAGTCCACTGAGTAGTAGCCAACGCTCTATCCAGCCTTTCCCAAACACGAGCCGAGCCCTGGCGGTTGTTGCACCAGGTGAACTGGGTCCAAGAATCCCAGATCCAACAAGCTAGCAGAAGAGATAAACGCTCTAAACTCCGAGATGTCTGCTGATTCCATGACTCGTCTGCCTCCTTTCTTTTCATTAGCTGCAACAATACAATTAAAGTCTCCAGCCACAATAGACGGAATACCCTGATGAAGGAGGGAGAGAATCTGCCCAAAGAACACGCCTTTCTCTATAATCAGTGCTGGCATAAATCCCCGAGAGGAGCCATGGGTCAAAGACCCTTCCGATACAAGAAGAGCCACCTGCTGATTACACTGATGAAAGGTGTTAACTGACACCGAAGAGTAGCGCCAAAAAGCCACAATCCCTCCGGATAGGCCCTCAGCCTCCACAGCATATGAAGACCACGTCCTGGCAGCCTGTCTCGGAATTGGACCAGGCTATCTCCCGATAAACGAGTTTCCGTAAGGATACATATATCAAAATTATGAATTTATAGTAGACGACCAAAAGAGGATCGAAAAGACGGTTTTCGAGCTCCTTTGACATTCCATATAAGGATTTTCATTTACAATTGTGGGGAGGGGTGGAGGCCACCCTGGTTATCCAGCATAACTGAGTTAGAGCTTTGCTTCGGATGAAGGGTACCGCCCACTTCCACCTGCATAACACAATCCATCGTAAGATTATCAGCCCGCTGAGCAACTGCCTCCGATACATCATCAGCTGCCCGAGGTCCATCAACAGGGAGGCCAGAGACGACCGACTGACCATGACTAGCCAATTTAAGGCAAGGTAGTGCCAATACCTTATTGCAGTTCACATCCTGTAAGGATTGGCCCTCACTCCCAGTTTCGAATGAAACCTGGCCAGAGGAACCCTTATGAGGCATGCATACAATAGAGGAAAGACCCTAATCTGGGTTCAGATTGGCATTTAGGTGAACCTTTCCCTTAGCCCCTTTTCCCCCAGAAGCAGCGCCTTTACCCTTCCGGTTAGCAAATTGCGAAGACTTCCGCAAAGGATGGGACTCCTCCGGCCTGGCGCGCTTGGAAGGACCCGGATTGGCATCTATCCGGGCAGAAGGAGAACCTTCCAAACTAACTACACCCAGAAGAGCAAATGGATTGTTGGAGTTAGTCTTATGGAGCACAGAAAGCTGAAGTTCAGACTCATCTTTCTGAACTTCAGTCTTCTTGGATGCCACAGCTCCCTTAAACAGCACAGCGCCTTACTCCCAGAAACCGGCACGGACCCATTACTACCTGAAACCGGCACGCCCTCAAACTCACTGCAACCCTCAGACGAAGGTTCATCCTTCTTCATTCTGGCTAGAAGGGAACCAGGAGCCATCATCTTGCTGGCAGAGGACAGGCCGGCCTTGGAGGATTTCCAACGAGCAAACTTGGCAGGAGACTGCCAGCCCTCGGCCACCAAATTCGACTTCGCAGCTTCGGAAGAGGGAGACTCAAGGCAGCTTGGGAGGCCCCCGAAGGTGTTGAAGATTTCCTCAGCTCCATACCCGGCGGTCGATGGCGACGGGAGACCATCATCCAAGGGCCGAAGCTTGGCCCAGCCGAAGGCTGCTCCGCCGCCATAGCCGGTGAAGACAGAGAGCATGGTCCGTTGAGATGGATCGAGCCGCAACAAGAACATATCCCTTCCATATTTTCATACTGAAACTGTTGCCAAAAGGGGGCACACGAGCCCTGAACTCTGACACCCGGCCGGAGGGGACGCCAGAGATCCACCCATATGCAGACTCTGGCGAAAGCCCCTCTAGAAAGCTGCGAGTGGCAGAGTCAATGCACAAGAGCTCACCCGCCGGCTCCAGAATTTCTCTCAGAACAGCTTCAGACCAGAACTCAACAGGGAGTGAGGGCATCCTCACCCAGAGAAGGGCAGGGACACTGCATCCATCGCCGGAACAAACTCCGGACGCCATTCTTCCATAGCAGCAGGCTGCCCGTTGATCACCCATGGACACCGAAGCACCAAATCCTTCGACTCCTTAGCCTCGAATCGGAATATGTGGCATCTATGAGCAAGGCTAACCGGATGAATAGCTCCAGATATGCCAGCCCGTCGGAATTCTCTGATGAAGGCATCCGCGGAACCACCTCTGGAATGTTCGGGCCAGGATGGCCATTTCCTTCCAACAGTTGATAGACTCCTCCAGTGCCGCTGAAGGGATGCGAACCACCTCCGGGAAGCGGCCCTCCAGCTCAGCAATCTCCATCGGAGATGGGAAAGACGATACCCACATATAGCCGGATGCCTGACCCCTGTTTCACGGCTTCGGGGCAGCAGAATCTTCGATCGAAGCCATTGGGGAAGGAGGAAACAAGCAGGACAAAAACCCAGAGGAGACGGATCACCGGAATAGCCTGACTCGTCGGAGATNAGGAAGAATGGATCTTGCATGTGGACGGAGCAGCAAATTCTCAGGGAAGCGGAGCCGGGCTCATCCTCGAGTCCCGAGGGGGAGGTGGTGGAGTATGCCCTTCGATTTCTATTTCCAGCCACTAATAATCAGGCAAAATATGAAGCCCTGTTGACGGGGATGAAGCTGGCCGGGGAGCTCGGTGCGGAACGTTTGATGGCCTTCACGAACTCCCAGCTTGTCTCCGAGCAGGTTGCTAGGGAATACGAAGTCAGAGACCCAACCATGTCCCGTTACCTGAGCAAGGTGGCAATCCCAAGCCTCTCGGTTCTCTTACTTCCGCGTCAGCTATATCCCTCGGGCCAAGAATGCTAGGGCCGACGCGCTTGTCCCGTTTGGCCACCTTAGACGACGGGACCCTGGAAAGGATGTATGTGGAGCACCTGCAGACCCCAAGCATTAAAGTTGCGGATGAAGCACTGTCGGTCGAGCAAGGGCCCTCCTAGATGGACGCGTACGTCCTATATTTGACCGACGGCACTCTCCCCGAAGACCCCACTGAGGCCAGACTGCTCAGGCAGCGGGCCCCAAAGTTCTTGATGATGGACGGGAAGCTTTATTGAAGATCATTTTCTTACCCGGTCCTCAAGTGCGTTGGACTAGCTGAAGCAGACTACATCTTGCGGGAAATCTATGAGGGCATCTGCGGGAGTCATCTGGGGGTAGAGCCCTAGCTTACAAGGCCCTACGACAGGGGTACTACTGGCTGACCATGATGGAAGACGCGGCCGAGATTGTCAAGAAGTGTGATAGCTGCCAGTGTCACGTCAATATTCAGCGATAGTCGACATCTCAGCTGACCCCCCTGGCGGCGCCTTGGCCCTTCATCCAGTGGGTATGGACATCTTAAGACCATTCCCTCCAGCCTCCGGACAGCGCAAGTTCCTCCTAGTGGCCATCGATCACTTCACCAAATGGATTGAGGCCGAAGCCCTTGCTAAGATCACTGAGAGCAAGGTGAGATCCTTCTTTTGGAAGTCTATCATATGCCGGTTCGAACTACCACACACTCTGGTCACCGACAACGGCCGGCAGTTCGACACGCACCCTTCCGAGGATTCTGCACCGAACTGGGCATCCATCAGAGATTCACTTCCGTTGGACACCCTCAGACCAACGGAGCGGCCGAGGTAACCAATCGCATCATTCTCCAAGGACTGAGAACTCGACTGGATGATTGCAAGGGACGGTGGGTGGAGGAGCTCCACAATATGCTATGGGCCTACCATACAACGCCACGAGCCCCCCACCGGAGAGACCCCATTCAGCCTGGTCTTTGGGTCCGAGGCTGTCATTCTGGTGGAGATAGGCTCCCCGAGTCCTCGGGTGGAGTCGTATAGTGAGGAAGACAACTCGGACCAGCTGCGAGCACACCTCAATCTGGTGGAAGAGGTGCGAGACCGAGCGCGGCTCCGGATGGTGGTCTACCGACAACGAGCTTCCAAGTATTACAACACCCGCGTGCGCTCCAAGACTTTCCTACCGGGAGACCTGATCCTTCGACGAGCCGAAGTCTTGAAGCCTACGGAAGGAGGCAAGCTAGCTCTGAACTGGGAGGGGCCCTACCGGATCACCGAAGCACTCCGTTACGGAGCATACAAGATTGAAGAGCTGGATGGGAGGCCGCTCCCCCGGACGTGGAACGCTGACAACCTTCGCCGGTATTATCAGTAGTGCATTTCCTTCTTACATTAAATACCATGCATGTATTCTTTTGGGTTTTTGCCCCTCATTTCATATTAATAAACTTGTTCTAGTATCTCAGTTTTTCAGCAAAAAGCCCTAGGCCAGCCAGGCACAAAGCCTAGTGTACCACTGGCAGAGCGATGTACCATAGGCTCTCAACAATAAGCCCAACCTCGGTCGGCAACTAAAGCCCGAGGCCAGCTCAGCACCTAAAGCCCTGGGCCAGCCAGGCAAAAAGCCCTGGGCTAGCCAGGCACAAAGCCCAGTGTACCACTGGCAGAGCGATGTACCATTGGCTCTCACAACAAGCCCAACCCCGGTCGGCAACTAAAGCCCGAGGCCAGCTCGACACCTAAAGCCCTGGGCCAACCAGGCACAAAGCCCAGTGTACCACTAGCAGAGCGATGTACCATCGGCTCTCAACAACAAGCCCAACCCCAGTCGGCAACTAAAGCCTGAGGCCAGCTCGGCACCTAAAGCCCTAGGCCAGCCAGGCAAAAAGCCATGGGCCAGCCAGGCACAAAGCCCAGTGTACCACTGGCAGAGCGATGTACCATCGGCTCTCAACAACAAGCCCGACCCCGGTCGGCAACTAAAGTTCGAGGCCAGCTCGGCACCTAAAGCTCTGGGCCAGCCAGGCAAAAAGCCCTAAGCTAGCCAGGCACAAAGCCCAGTGTACCACTACCAGAGTGATGTACCATCCACTCTCAACAACAAGCCCAACCTCAGTCGGCAACTAAAGCCCGAGGCCAGCTCGGCACCTAAAGCCCTGGGACAGCCAGGCAAAAAGCCCTAGGCCAGCCAAGCACAAAGCCCAGTGTACCACTAGCAGAGCGATGTACCATCGGCTCTCAACAATAAGCCCGACCCTGATTGGCAACAAAAGCCCGAGGCCAGCTCGACACCTAAAGCCCTGGGCCAGCCAGGAACAAAGCCAAGTGTACCACTGGCAGAGCGATGTACCATCGGCTCTCAAGAACAAGCCCGACCCTGGTCGGCAACTAAAGCCCGAGGCCAGCTCGACACCTAAAGCCCTGGGCCAGCTAGGCACAAAGCCCAGTGTACCACTGCAGAGCGATGTACCATCGGCTCTCAACAACAAGCCCAACCCCGGTCGGCAACTAAAGCCTGAGGCCAGCTCGGCACCTAAAGCCTTGGGCCAGCTAGGCAAAAAGCCCTAGGCCAGCCAAGCACGAAGCCCAGTGTACCACTGGCAGAGCGATGTACCATCGGCTCTCAACAACAAGCCCGACCCCGGTCGGCAACTAAAGCCTGAGGCCAGTTCGGCACCTAAAGCCCTGGGCCAGCCAGACAAAAAGCCCAGTGTAACACTGGCAGAGCTATGTACCATCGGCTCTAAACAACAAGCCCAACCCTGGTCGATAACTAAAGCCCGAGACCAGCTCGGCACCAAAAGCCCTGGGCCAGCCAAGCAAAAAGCCCTGGGCCAACCAAGCACAAAGCCCAGTGTACCACTGGCAGAGCGATGTACCATATGCTCTCAACAACAAGCTCAACCCCGGTCGGCAACTAAAGCCGGAGGCCAGCTCAACACCTAAAGCCCTGGGCCAGCCAGGCACAAAGCCCAGTGTACCATTGGCAGAGCGATGTACCATCGGCTCTCAACAACAAGCCCTACCCCGGTCGGCAACTAAAGCCCGAGGCCAGCTTGGCACCTAAAGCCCTATGCCACCCAGGCAAAAAGCCCTAGGCCAGCCAGGCACAAAACCAAGTGTACCACTGGCAGAGCGATGTACTATCGGCTTTCAACAATAAGCCTGACCCCGGTCGGCAACTAAAGGCCGAGGACAGCTCGGCACCTAAAGCCCTGGGCCAACCAGGCAAAAAGCCCTAGGCCAGCTAGGCACAAAGCCAAGTGTACCACTGGCAGAGCGATGTACCATCAGCTCTCAACAACAAGCCCAACCTCGTTCGGCAACTAAAGCCCGAGGCTAGCTCGGCACCTAAAGCCCTAGGCCAGCCAAGCAAAAAGCCCTGGGCCAACCAGGCACAAGCCCAGTGTACCACTGGCAGAGCGATGTACCATCGGCTCTTAACAACAAGCCCGACCCCGATCGGCAACTAAAGCCCGAGGCCAGCTCGGCACCTAAAGCCCTAGGCCAGCCAGGCACAAAGCCCAATGTACCACTGGCAGAGCGATGTACCATTGGCTCTCAACAACAAGCCCAATCCCGGTCGGAAGCTAAAGCTCGAGGCCAGCTCGACACCTAAAGCCCTAGGCCAGCTAGGCAAAAAGCCATGGGCCAGCCAGGCATGAAGCCCAGTGTAACACTAGCAGAGTGATGTACCATCGGCTCTCAACAACAAGCCCGACCCCAATCGGCAACTAAAGCCCGAGGCCAGCTCAGCACCTAAAGCCCTGGGCCAGCCAGGAAAAAAGCCCTGGGCCAGTCAGGCATAAAGCCTAGTGAACCACTGGCAGAGCGATGTACTATCGGCTCTCAACAACAAGCCCGACCCCGGTCGGAAACTAAAGCCCAAGGCCAGCTCAGCACCTAAAACCCTAGGCCAGCCAAACAAAAAGCCCTGGGCCAGCCAGGCACAAAGCCCAGTGTATCACTGGTAGAGCGATGTACCATCGGCTCTCAATGACAAGCCCGACCCCGGTCGGCAACTAAAGCCCGAGGCTAGCTCAGCACCTAAAGCCCTGGGCCAGCCAGGCACAAAGCCTAGTGTACCACTTTCAGAGCGATGTACCATAGGCTCTCAACAACAAGCCGACCCCGGTCGGCAACTAAAGCCCGATGCTAGCTCGGCACCTAAAGCCCTGGGCCAGCAAGGCAAAAAGCCCTAGGCCAGCCAGGCACGAAGCCCAGTGTACCACTGGCAGAGCGATGTACCATTGGCTCTCAACAACAAGCCCAACCTAGGTCGACAACTAAAGCCCCAGGCCAGCTCGGCACCTAAAGCCCTGGGACAGCCAAACAAAAAGTCCTGGGCCAGCCAGGCACAAAGCCCAGTGTACCACTAGTAGAGCGATGTACCATCGGCTCTCAACAACAACCCGACCCAGGTCGGCAACTAAAGCCCGAGGCCAGCTCGGCACCTAAAGCCCTGGGCCAGCCAGGCAAAAAGCCCTTGGCCAGCCAGGCACAAAGCCAGTATAGCACTAGCAGAGCGATGTACCATCGGCTCTCAACAACAAGCCCGACCCCGGTCAGCAACTAAAGCCCAAGGCCATCTCGGCACCTAAAGCCCTGGGCCAGCCAGGCAAAAAGCCTTGGTCCATCCAAGCACAAAGCCCAGTGTACCACTAGCAGAGCGATGTACCATCGGCTCTCAACAATAAGCCCGAGCCCGATCGGCAACTAAAGCCCGAGGCCAGCTCGGCACCTAAAGCCCTGGGCCAGCAAGGCAAAAAGCCCTAGGCCAGCCAGGCACGAAGCCCAGTGTACCACTAGCAGAGTGATGTACCATCGGCTCTCAACAACAAGCCCGACCCAAGTCGGCAACTAAAGCCCGAGGCTAGCTCGGCACCTAAGCCCTGGGCCAACTAGGCAAAAAGCCCTAGGCCAGCCAGGCACAAAGCCCAGTGTACCACTGGCAGAGCGATGTACCATCGGCTCTCAACAACAAGCTCGACCCCGGTCGGCAACTAAAGTTCGAGGCCAGCTCGGCACCTAAAGCTCTGGGCCAGCCAGGCAAAAAGCCCTGGGCCAGCCAGGCATAAGGCCAAGTGTACCACTGGCAGAGCGATGTACCATTGGCTCTCAACAACAAGCTCGACCCCGATCGGCAACTAAAGCCCGAGGCCAGCTCGGCACCTAAAGCCCTAGGCCAGCCAAGTAAAAAGCCCTAGGCCAACCAGGTACAAAGCACAGTGTACCACTGACAGAGCGATGTACCATCGGCTCTCAACAACAAGCCCGACCCCGATCGGCAACTAAAGCCCGAGGCCAGCTTGGCACCTAAAGCCCTGGGCCAGCCAGGCAAAAAGCCCTAGGCTAGCCAGGCACAAAGCCCAGTGTACCACTGGCAGAGCGATGTACCATCGGCTCTCAACAACAAGCCTAACCCTGGTTGGCAACTAAAGCCCTAGGCCAGCTCGGTACCTAAAGCCCTGGGCCCAACCAGGAAAAAAGCCCTGGCCAGCCAAGCACAAAGCCTAGTGTACCACTGGCAGAGTGATGTACCATCGGCTCTCAACAACAAGCTCGACTCGGTCGGCAACTAAAGCCCGAGGCCAGCTTGGCACCTAAAGCCCTGGGCCAGCCAGACAAAAAGCCCTGGGCCAGCCAGGCACGAAGCCCAGTGTACCACTGGCAGAGCGATGTACCATCGACTCTCAACAACAAGCCTAACCCCAGTCGGTAACTAAAGCCCGAGGCCGGCCAAGCATAAAGCCCAATGTACCACTGGCAGAGCGATGTACCATCGGCTCTCAACAACAAGCCCGACCCCGATCAATAACTAAAGCCCGAGGCCAGCTCGGCACCTAAAGCCCTGGGCCAGCCAGCACGAAGCCCTGTGTACCACTGGCAGAGCGATGTACCATCAGCTCTCAACAACAAGCCCGACCCCGTTCGGCAACTAAAGCCCGAGGCTAGCTCGGCACCTAAAGCCCTGGGCCAGCCAGGCAAAAAGCCCTGGGCCAGTCAGGCACGAAGCCCAGTGTACCATTGGTAGAGCGATGTACCTCGGCTCTCAACAACAAGCCCGACCCCGATCGGCAACTAAAGCCCGAGGCCAGCTCGGCCCTAAAGCCCCGGGCCAGCCAGGTAAAAAGCCCAGTGTACCACTGGCAGAGCGATATACCATCGGCTCTCAATAACAAGCCCGACCCCGGTCGGCAACTAAAGCCCGAGGCTAGCTTGGCACCTAAAGCCTTGGGCTAGCTAGGTAAAAAGCCCTGGGCCAGCCAGGCATAAAGCCCAGTGTACCACTTGTGAGATTATTGAGAAGGTTGGAGTACTTGCATATCGATTGGCTTTGTTACCAAAACTCTCTCAGATCCATAATGCATTTCATGTTTTTATGCTTAGAAAGTATATATCAGATCCTTTTCATGTACTTATGAGCCAATAGAGTTACAAAAGGATTTATCTTATGTAGTGGAGCCAGTGTAGATTTTGAGCAGTGAAGTTATACAGCTCTATAATAAAAGAATTCTCCTTGTCAAAGTACAGTGGTAGGACCATCAGAATGAGGGAGCAACTTGGGAAAGAGAGGATGAGCTGAGGTAGAGATACCCCCATCCATTCCAAGATAGAGGTAATTAAATTTCGGGGATGAAATTTCTTAAAGAAAAAAGATAGTAATATCCCAAACTTAAAAGTCTTGTATTTTATTTTATGCATGCATTTATTATTAGTTTAGCTTAGTAATTAGAATTAAGAAGGTGTGATTTAAAATTTAAATTTTTTAGTAAATTTTGATGAAACCCTGATGAAACCGGATGAAAACCTGATAAGCGGCAAGTAGAAATGAGGTGTTCCGTATGTAAGAAATATAAAAAAAAAATATTTGATGAAGGGATATGTGTCTAGCACTAAGTAATATAAAAATAAAAAAATGTATGAGTGGAAGGGTATAATTGAAATTTGGCCAAAAGTTATTTAAGAAATTAGCTAAGGGCATAAAGGAAAGCACTGCAGAGAGTCATTGTAGTTTGGTTAAGGGCATAAAAGAAAAAGTTTGGAAAGCCATTTGAAAGTTTGCCAAGAGCATAAAAGAAAAATGTTTGATACCATAATTAAGAGGACAAAGGATTAGCTTTATTCTCTTTTGAATTCCTTTGTTTATATTTTCTAATCTGCCTTTCTCATGAATGAGAGTTGGCCTACCTGCTTGTATCTCTTTAAATATTATTATTATTTTTTGTTAAAGATGTTGCCTTCCAGCGTTTCCTATAAGATAAGAGACACAAAAACAAAAGGGAAGCATTTCGCATGGAGTGACCACACTTCACCAAATGAGAGCCGAATATAATGAGAAGGATTAGAAAGTGATAGGCATGGGATGAAATAATCACTTCTCTCACTTATAATAATAACAGCTATCCAAAAATTTTAAAAATACATTTTACGTCCATAATTTTCCTACCTTCTTTTTTAAGCTCTATAATTTTTTTTAAAAAATCATTTAATATTTTTTTTTAATTTTTTTTAACAGTTATTATCATGAAAAAGTTATGTTGCATCATTTTTTAACGCAGCAAATATCCATTGATTATATATATTAGTCTTTTGCACATGTCGAGGGTATACAGATATAAATTTTATATTTTTTAATTTTTTAATATTTATATTATTTTTTTTAATGTATAATAAAGTAGAGAAGTAGTTAAGTGAAGAAGCTTTATTGCGCATTTTTTTTTAAGATATCGTATGACATAAGGAAACTCAATGTTAACCACTCCTTCGGACAACCAATTCATTCGTACATCATGCAATACAGCTGGAAGCTCTTCATAATAATGACGTTCTTTAATGCTGGTCCCCCGTGCTTCCGAGTGGTACAAATGCTGTCACCGGAGTTAAAAAAAAACACCGACGAGAGAAAGGAACAAGGGTCCCAAATCGCCTCGGGATACAGCAGTAAAATCCCACTGTCACATAAGAAACGGGCAACACCTTCACTCCCAAACGACGTTACTTCCACGTATCCACCGCCATCAAACCTGCACATTCGACCACCGAAACTCCAGGACTAAAATTCCACGTATCCCCTCTCGCAATATCCAGAAGAAGACAATCACGATTCACGCAGGAAAAAAAAGTTGGCCCGAGGACCGAGAGAAACAATCCTCTCAATCGGCCGGGGCTCAGCTTTCCGACTCAAAACAGCAACCATTCTTTCCAATGCCGTGCCAGCATTGGTCATTCCCTGAACCCGACTTGATCTTAGCGTCGTATTAAAAAAAAAAAAAACTTTTCCAATATAATCGAATTAAAGGCTTAATTACGTGCGAACATAAACTTTAACCCATGTAATATAAGATCATTTTATCTTACTTCATTCCATTGAAAAATAATTTTTTAAATATTTTTAAAATAAAATAAAGATGATTTTATTTTATTCTACTGGTAGAGATGGATGGAATGCAAGTAAACATAAATATACCTTCATTCTATTTCATTCTCATCTTTATTACCGCTTCTATTTTCATACCTAAGTGTTATATCATAATTATATATTTTTTAAATTGATAAAATTAATATTATTTTTTATTACAAATTTATAAATACCATTAATGGAAGGGTAAGCTGGCATAGAGCTGGGAGGGTACAAGGTGGAGGTGAAGATGATTATTACTCTCAATGGAAGGAAAATATAGTAGTTTTTCAAAGGGAGCTTCTATTGGCGTCCACAAGAATCCTCTCAGCATCCGCATTTAAAAAAAAAAAAAAATTTGTTAACTACACCACAACTTAACTCACTACACCCATCCTTTTTTTTAATCCCTAAATTACCCCCACCCCTTTTCACCCCTCACAAATTCTCAGCACACCCCACCCATCCCTCCCCGTTTTCGTCCGCGCCGCCCCCCCCCGCCCTCCACCGATCCTCTCCTCCTCTCCCGGCGGAGCTCGTCCTCCCCTCCCGGCGGAGCACCTCCTCCCCTCCCGACGGTTCTCCGGCCAGGTGAGTCACATTTTTTTTTTTTTTACTTACCTCCCATGCTCGTCCTCCCTCCCGGTCCGGAGCTCCCTCTCCGGCGGGTTGTCCGGCATGGGAGCTCCCATGCCGGCGGCGGTCCGGCATGAGAACGAGAAAGGGAGCCGGCGGCCCGCCGGCTCCCTTCCCCGTTAAGTTTTTTTTTTTTTTTGTGAGTGCCGGCGGTATTCCCGCCGGAGCTCCCTCTCCGGCGGGTTGTCCGGCGGGTTGTCCGGCATGGGAGCTCCCATGCCGGCGGCGGTCCGGCATGAGAACGAGGAAGGGAGCCGGCGGCCCGCCGGCTCCCTTCCCGTTAAGCAATTTTTTTTTTTTTGTGAGTGCCGGCGGCATTCCCGCCCGGAGCTCCCTCTCCGGCGGGTTGTCCGGCGGGTTGTCCGGCATGGGAAGCATGGGAGCTCCCATGCCGGCGGTCCGGCATGAGAACGAGGAAGGGAGCCGGCGGCCCGCCGGGTCCCTTCCCCGTTAAGGTTTTTTTTTTTTTTTTTGTGAATGCCGGCGGCATTCCCGCCCGGAGCTCCCTCTCCGGCGGGTTGTCCGGCATGGGAGGCATGGGAGCTCCCAGGTCGTTAACAGTAAACTTATTAACCCACTTGCACATAACACTACTGAATTTTGGCAATTGCACTTATTGGCTTGTCAATCTTGTCAATTTAGTCTTATAATTCATCAATGTAAATCTGAATTTTTTGTTCAGTTTCGTCATATAACTTGTCTACTTGATTTGCATTTTGATTGACGTATATGCTGATACTCAGTTTCAGATATGGATGCTGGTTCCTCGCGATTTAGACCCACGGCGTCAGCCAGAAGACGTCGTGCCGGTCATGCTGAGGCCGAGGTTCCTGCTGCACCATCGCCCCCTGTTGAGACAGTAGACGAGGACATGCCCGCTATGGACGTTGAAGGTGAAGCTGTCGGGCCATGTCCAGGAGGTCCAGAGGATGAGTCTGTCCTGAGTAGTTTCAGGACACATATAGCAGCCTCGATCTGGAGGCAACAGGTATTGTTTAATTGCTATTGCATTTTACTTTCTTAATGTATCGTTACGATGCTGTGATATAAATTATTAATGGCATTTATATTACAGGAACGGGCTCCACTGAAGTGCATGAACCATGCTGCCAAGGTAGCTGAATGGCAGTGGTGGGCATCAGGGCAATCGAATAGGAAGTTCAGGGCAATGTAGAGCAGTCGGGCCTTATAGATCTAGTGCACTCCTCTTATCGGTTCACCGATAAGATTCTTGTCTCGGGCTTCGTAGAGAGATGGCAGCCCGAGACGAACACCTTCCATCTACCCTATGGCGAGATGACTATTACATTGGACGATGTAGCCGCCATCTTAGGGATTACTGTCACGGGTTCCTCAGTGTCATGTGAGAGGATGAGCGATCGGGATGCTGAGGACATACTTGTTGAGCTATTGGGTGTGTCAGATACAGATGCGCGTCAGGAGGTTCTATCTGTACGCGGTCAGTCTGTTAGGTTAGAGTGGCTGAAGAGTCATTTTCACACTGTATCTGATAGAGATAGCCATCACAGGATAGAGTGTGCAGCGCGGGGGTATTTGCTATTTTTGATAGGGTGCACACTCTTTGTTGATAAAAGTGGAACGAGGGTGCCTATAGCTTATCTTGCTCTATTTAGGGATTTGGATAGAGTGAGCTCATATTCCTGGGGTGCCGCTGCCTTGACTTTCTTGTACCGTCAGCTGGGGATTGCGTCTAGGGCATCAGTTAGACAGATCAGTGGATACATGACGCTGCTCCAGGCTTGGATTTATGAGCATTTTCCAGATCTCACTCCTCATCCATCCCTTGATTATACTGATGCGAGGCCCCGCGTGCACCGTTGGCATCCTGGCACTCCATCACGTACCGCGATGGACCATTTAGTTGTTCTTCGTGAGTCATTGGACGTTTTGAGGGCCGATCAGGTATGTACCATGATATGTCGCTTGTATATTTAAGTTTTTTTAATTTGCTATATATGAGCTAGCTGGGTATTGTTTATATGTTGCAGGTCATTTGGGATCCCCATCGTCATCAGCGAGCTGATCGTCCGTTCCTAGACATTGCATTCTTCAGTGGATGCCTGAAGTGTATGGATGTCGTAGAACCCTATCATCCTGAAAGGGTTCTACGACAGTTTGGTCGGATACAGACGATCCCTCGCGCGCCACTAGCCCCTGCGCGAGCCAGTAGAGGACCGACAGCAGGATCGTACCGTATTGCGTATGTCTTCTTGGATCAGTTATGGGAGGAGTGGGAGGATCACGTACTGAGCCAACGTCGTAGGAGCCATCCGGTTGTCCGACCATCGGATTGTGTTCCAGGATATATGGCTTGGTATTCTCGTATCACGCACTTGGTTGTCCACCCCCCAGAGAGCCGATCCAGCATATATGATCGTGCACGAACTGAAGATGTTGATGTTGATCTTGACGTTTACCGGCGGCGCTGTGAGGATGCCATCAGCATTTGTACCAACACTCTAATATGGGTCGGGTGGAGATTGCATCATTTGGGACCGACTACATGTACGATGTTATGTCGCATATGGCTGATGTTTTGCAGGGTCAGCACATCTCGACTGTTGAGCCTGATGTGCCTGGACCTAGTCATGCGACACCTGATGTGCCTGACCTAGTCATGCACGACCTGATGTTCCTGGATCTAGTCGGGCACCCACACAGCAGTATAGGCGTCGACGACGACGGGCTGGGGATTGATTGGGATTTGTATTACTTTTGCTTGTTACAAAGTCAATATTTTGTTATATGTAACATTCAAAGCAGATGAAATGAAATGAAAGTTTCAATTACAATTTTTTTATCTTATTGTCAAACATTTCATCCCGTGCCATCCCATTTCATCCGTGCCATCCCGTGCCGGTACGTGCCGGGCCGCTTGTATTAACACCGCACAATTATCGCGCAAATCGCATTGATTATATCTAAAATATAATGACATGGGTAATTGAAAAATATCAAAGGCCAATCAAAGGCGTGCCGTGCCAATGAAACGCTTGCCGGGCCAATATTACGCGTGGGCCATCAATTGGTGCCCCGTGCCGATCTGCGCACCAGATGGCCCGGGACCCATATCCTCCTCCACATTCCACAGAACCACATAGCCCCGTGCCGGTGGCGTGCCGGATTTTATTAAAGATTTTGAAATAACTCAATAAATCACTCAAATTTATAAATATTGAAAAAATAATTTGAGTACCCTCTTGTCTGCGCACCCGACGGCCCGGGCCCCAGATCCTACCCATTCCACACAACCACAAAGCCCCGCGCCGAGTTCAACATCTGTTCGGTCTGACAGAGCTGAACAGAGGCCAACTGTTCGGCACTGTGTCGCCGAACATATGGCCTCTGTTCGGCCAGTGTGGCCGAACAGAGGATATATGTTCGGCGACACAGGACCGAACATAGGCCTTTACTCGAGAAACCCATGTTCGGTCCTGTGTCGCCGAACATATATCCTCTGTTCGGCCACACTGGGCCGAACAGAGGCCATATATTCGGCGACACAGGGCCGAACGGTTTGCCTCTGTTCAGCTCTGTCAGACCGAACAGATGTTGAATCCGGCACGCCATCGGCACGGGCCGGCACGGGGCACTAATTCATGGTCCGGCACGCGTATTATTGGCCCATCCGGAATAGTAGAGTATTTGGATCTTCTTCGCATATTGTTTGTCCGGCACATACCGGCACGGGATGGCACGAATGGAATGGGATGGCACGGGATGGAATGTTTGACATTAATCGAAGTGTATACAAACAATTTGCACACATAAGAAGATAAAAAAAATGATATTAAAACTTTCATTTCATTTCAATTGCATTGAATGTTACATAAACAAAATGTTGACTTTGTAACAACCAATGCACTCTACAACTCAACAGTCTCGCTAAGTATAACATCAGACGATATATTTTCTCTGAACTATTGAATCCTAGATTCATATGAATTGGCCCATCCGAAGCACAAGGTAAATGGTATTTTTGCCAGTTGGTTGCTATTGGCGGTACTGGATGACCCGGCAACAAGAAAACCTACAAAGAGTAATCAAGTTTAAAAAATCGTCAAGAATAACATCAATGTCTTAAATTGACAAAGAGTAATATATTTAATACCTCAACAAAATGGTTGCTATTAACGAAGGCCACTGCAATGTCTTTACGGGATACAAGAGGAAGAGGCACCGATCTGAGCGGTAAGAATGTCAGACATTGTTGCAAGGAGAGGTGGTACAGGACAACATTGTAGCATGATGCTATAAGATGCCCCATATCTGGCATGGTCATCCACCGGTCATATGGCGGACAATCCTCAAAATATGATAATGCATGAGCGATCTCGTCAACCCTCCCCTCGATAGCATACAATGCGCGATAGTGCTCTATATGACAGTGCAACTCATGTAATAAATCCCTCCTGACACGTGGCCAATCTTCCTCTCCGAAGCCAAGTAAGTCAGCAATTGCTCGGAATCCACAGTTGCCATCAGCTTTGACATCCTTGATGTGCTGGATGAATGCCCTCAACCCGTCTGGAAGTTGATTAATATAGATCATTGGCTTATGTGACCGGATTCGTTGACGAATAACCTACAAATTGTATTGAATGATATGAATTATATAAAATATTACGATAAGCTATATTAAAGAAAAGCTTCGTACCTTCTTCTTTGGCTGCCCCTTCTGCATCTGCATCCTTGGGATCCCTAAAATATTTTGCTGCGAACCAGGTGAATAACTATCCTGTCCAGATAGAACCAACTCAAATGCGGAAGGGTCACGGCGAGTAGAAGTATCAACCTCCAATGAAGCACGCCCACGTATACCGATCTTCCTTTTCGCAGGTTCTTCAAGAGATGTACTATCAGGACTTGCAATCTCTCTTAATTTCTTTAACATTTGCAATTGAGATGCCCCATCTAACTGCTCGAATTTCTCGGCAATTATATTCAACTCTGGTTTACAGGTCAACTTCAAACTTTGCACATTTTTAGCAGGCTGCATATCAAGTTTCATCCAATGAGGATCTATGCAGTCGAGGGGAATAGGCCGACCTTTCATCCTATACCGCAATATCTCATGAGCACATGGTAAGCCATGTGTGCGTCGAATAGCACACCCGCAAGCTGATTCATGAATCTCAGCTGAATTGGCCCGATTCGATTGGGCAAGGATATGACTTAATGAACATATAGATATGAATCCTCGCAGTTCTTTGAATTCAGCAGGCTTAAAGTTGTGTTGCACGACCGTCAAACTCTTCTCGAATGAGGCTTTAATGTCGCTGTGCTGCAACTCAATCAAACTATTTATTTTTGTCCAAGAAGACTCGAAAGTACCTTGGCTTGAACCAAGCTGTCTTTTAAGCCTTGCATGTGCACTTTCAGCCCTAGTAAAGTAAGCAAATTAGATCAAAGTTCTATATCAAAGATAAAAATATAATATATGAATTGCTAAGGGAAATCTTTTTCTTGTAATACCTATTTGTTGTCACATTTCCGTAGTGCCTATAATTGTCCGTCCACGCTGCGACAAATCTTTCCCTGTATTTGCTTAACCAGGTATCTGATACATATCGTAAGGCATCTGGATACGAACTGAAATCTCTCTGAAGTGCACTCCAACGAACATTATAGTCATCTTCTGTGGCTGACAGGACCAGTATATTTCAACTCATTATAAACATATCCCATTTCTTCTTTGTTTCAAATAATCTTTTGCAATGAGCCAGAACATTCCTACTAATATGCCATCTACATAACATATGTGAAGATGTAGGAAATACCCTCTTAATTGCATTCAATAGAGCCAAATCTCTATCTGTGATTATCACCTCAGGCAAAACATCAGCATCCATGACACTGCGCAATCTATCTAATGCCCATGTATAGTTATTTTCCCGCTCAGAGTCCATGTATGCAAAAGCAACAGAAAATGTGAGATTAGTTGATGTCACCCCCACAATCTCTAACAGAGGAAGACGATATCTATTCGTCTTGTATGTGCAATCCATAATCAATACACGAGGAAATGCACGTAACAAATCTATACATCCAGGGTGTGCCCAAAACAAGTCACGCACCACGTCAGTACTACCGCAACTCCTATGCCACTCAATATATTTAGCATCGGCTAATTTACCAAGAAGATGTTGTATCTGTGATCTCCCTGCTTTCTCTAAAACCTTACACCTCTGGCGTGCATTGTAGATCGTCTTCATTGTCGTAATATTGTGGGCATCTCTTTGCTTCAATGTGGACAATATATCCTTTGGCCGAACCAAAGTTTTCGACATATCCACTAACAATGAAGTCTCCTCCCTAGATAATCTTCCAGCATATGAGTGTCCCTCGAAATGCTTCGCAGACGGATGATTGTGCACTCCACAAATAACCTCCAAAATCCAATCATCCCCAGTGTCCAATTTCCTTCCTCTTAATAAAAATGGGCATCCACACTTCTTTGTACCACTAGCCCTCTTCTTTGATCCCTTTTCCTTTTCCTTTTCGCTTGTGCATTTGTGCTTACCGCTCCTTTCGCAACCTAACTTGATTCTTGGTTTCCTAACATTGCTTCCCGAATCAGATGTTTTAATTACAATAACTAATCCGTTCCTCCTCCCAGCTTCCCGACACCAACTACACAATTCTTCTCTACTCTTGAATATCTACACAATAAATAGTATAATTTAGCAAGTATAGTATACAATTAAAACAAGTCAGCAACAATTGCAATCAAAATTATCATACTTCGTAAGTTGTAAATTCATTTGTGTAATCCATAACACAATCTGAGCCAATTTTGCTTGATTCGGTTGACGCATCATCCTACAAGGATAAAATATTATGTTAAATTTATATTTGGAACATAATGGTTTCGTTCGGCTAGGTATGGCCGAACGGAATAGAAATGTTCGGCCTACCCTGGCCGAACAGAATGCTTTCGTTCGGCCACACTGGGCTGAACGAAATCATTATGTTCGGCATAACCTAGCCGCAGAATGCATCTGTTCGGCCAGGTTAAGCCGAACATATTGTTTCTGTTCGGCCTGGGATGGCTGAACAAATCTATTCCGTTCGGCCCTGGTAGGTCGAACGGAACGCGATCCGGGAAAAAAAAAAAACGATTCATTTTTTAAAAACGAACCTTATCGTCACCGTCGCCTTCCCAGATTACTAGTTGCTTCTCCATTGTTGAAATGAGAGCTACAAACCTTATCTAGACCCTGATTTCAGAGACAATCGTTGAGAGAGGGAGGGAGGAAGGGAGATGGCTGTGCCTAGGAGAGAAGTTTTGAAATGTTATTAGGGGTTTTGATTAGGTGGGTGTAGAGAGAAATAAGAAGGGTAGAAAAGTAATTACATCTTAGGGTATTTTAGGTATTCCAATTTTAAGTAAGTGTGGGTGTGGAGAGTAATCTTTGGGGCGCCAATAGAATTTCCCTTTTTCAAACCGGTGCCTTTTGGCACCGGTTTTAAAATAGGGGATGGAAATGAAAGATATTACTGAAATGGTATTAAAGTGTAAAACACCATTTCAAATGGCATTTTCTACTTCCATGTTACCATCCTTCGGCTCAATTCCGTCAGCGGGGTTGCTAACAGGAGAGTAAAAATCGCCACTTGAAATGGCGATTTCATTTCAGTTGAACCCTAAAATTGCCACTTGTCGCCACTCCAAGTGGCGATTTCCTCAGAAATCTCCCGACCAAACTCGATCCCCTTCTTAAACGCTCGGTGCCCTACTCCCTCACACCTTACTCATCGACAACCCTCCCAGTGCCTCAGCCCTTGCTCGCCGACCCTCCCGCTGCTCGCCGACAACACTCCCAGTGCCCCAGCCCCTGCTCGCCAACCCTCCCCGCTGCTCGCCGACAACCCTCCCCCCTGCTCGCCGACGGTAGAGATCGTGTCCCTAGCCCTCAGTCCCTCCTTTCAGGTAGAGATCACGTCCTTTTAGCCTTGTTAGGACTTGAGATTCATGCAACATTAATGGCTGAGTGGGTGTATGGGATATTTCCATATATTTCATGAAATGAAATGGATCATTTGATAAGCTTTACTGGTCATTTATCTGCCAAGGGGATATTTTAATTTTAGGAGTTTGAGATGCTGATTAAGGTACTAATCCAGCTCGAGGTAGGGGGTTTGATGAATTTCAGAAGTCTTTGAAATAAGCTTTACTGATCATTGATGAATTTCAGTCCTGACTGCTGGAGGATCCCAGCAACATTAATAATATGCCCTATGTACGTGACCTTCTCATAATTTGGCCGTCCAAAGAGTCATATCATAATGTCTTAGAATGCCTAATATTTGGCTCATGTACCTTCATAACAATATCTGTTATCCATTGGCAGCTTGCCTCCCATTTGCAAGAATCTTCTATGGATTTCCAGCAACATATGCCTACAACATATGCCTACAATCTTAGTACCAGTTAACATAATCGCCAAATCCTACTTCATTGTCAATCAATAAGATGTGATCATTGCTAGGTTATACAACCAACCTTGTCAATAATGCATCTACATTTTCATAGTTACGACTTTATAGATTTTCTCATTCATTTATTTACTATGAGAATTTCTTTAGAGATTGAGCTCTAATACTAAGGGCATATACTATGTCTTCTTTGTTGTAAATGTTGCTTTTATGTTTATTGATTGCTTGTAGCTCCTACATAGTCTCCAGCTTATTCCACATCAGGCCTCACATGTCACAAACAAAACACTGTAAATACTTCAGCTAATAAATACTTCAGTCCTACCATCGCTTTGTAATTAGCTAATAATTCTTTTAACTTATTTTATCAGATTATCAAGACATGGCTCATAATGTTTTAGATTCATGGCCTCGTGATCCTAGTGTTCTCACTTTGCAATGGTTGCATAGATCAACCAATATATTTGAGGCGAGGTGTGTATTATTGATCAACGGTCCTTAATTAATTTACATGTGTTTATGTGAATGTGGATGTATCATTAATTTTTTTTTTAGGAGTTATCGATTCTTATATGCCGTCAGCATGATGCACATATATGGAAAGAGACATCGGGCATATCACACCCACAAGTACAGTATTACCTAGATCATGTTGGCATGTTTGGCATATATCGGATTGGTCAGATTCGACTAGATGTTGGTCTTATTTCTGCACTGGTTGAGAGATGGCGGCAAGAGACCCACACATTTCATCTTCCTTTTGGTGAGGCAACCATTACACTACAAGATGTCAGTATTTTGAGTGGCCTCCAGATTGATGGATCCTCTGTTACTGGGTTAGATCCACACTATACTATTTCGGAGTGGCAGGTTATATTTGGGAGGTTATTTGGTGTTGAACCTCTTGTCGAAGCATTTCCGAAAGGTCATTTTCGTTTAGCATTCTTCGATCGATTCTATCGCGACCTTCACTTGGACGAAGATGTGAATGATGAGGTTATCCAGCAGTTCATGAGGAGACAACTTCTTCGAATCATTGGTGAAGTGATTCTTCCGGATACCTTTGGTAATTTAGTGAAGTTGATGTACGTGCCATTTCTGGAAGACTTTGAGGCATTTGCCATTCTTAGTTGGGGATCGACTACACTTGCTGGTTTATATAGAGCACTATGTCGTGCAACGAGCCCTACCCAGTCAAACATCGGAGGATACATTCCATTGTTATAGGTAAACACTATATTCTTATGTCTAAGATCGAGGTAATTTTTATTCTTAATTAACATTTCAAATTATTCGAACATGCAGATTTGGGCATGGGAACGATTTCCTATTTTTCATCCCACGAGATTCGAGATTTTGAAGGCTAGACTTTCAGATGCCGATGATGATTAGCACTTAGGTGCACCATGGGGGTATAGATGGCATGTAAGATATAACTTGAAAAATATTCTAACCCATGTATTATGTGCTTATAGGGACCAATTGGACGTGTTGGATGATACAGAACAATGGGTATGTCTTGTTGTAATATGGAATTCAATTAGATGGGATAGTTCTCAAGTTTATGTTGATTATGGATTAATTAAATTTTTTCTATGCAGTTCATATGGTGTCCTTACTCGCCGGCGGTTATCTCTATTTTACCTCCGAGCTGCTTGTTCAATTTGGATATTTGGATGGCACGGACCCCGCTAATATGTTTTGATGTAATTAAGTGGCATTTACCGGACCGAGTGCTTCATCAATTTGGATGTCGTCAGTCCATACCATGTCCATGCGATACGTCGGTACATCTTCATCAAATTGATCGACGGAGAAGGTCAAATGCTGCATGGGACGCCGTGCACGGGACTTATATTGCAACATGGAATGCACAACGTCAGCATATTATTATGGAAGAGCCTATAGTAGCCAGAGACCTATGCACACCCGATTATATGGCCTGGTTTAGGAGCATCACCCGAATATGTGTAGGCCATTTTGAGTATAGTACAAGGGGCTACGAAGGGGAAGGAACTTCATATGAGTTTCTGGTACTATTTTGAATTTTTTTTAGGAGTATCTTTTTCTTTCAACTTCATAAGTTTTCATATAAATTTTTATTATCATTTTATATGCAGCATGAGAGGTTTCAACAGTTGACTATGGAGGTCGAGTGGGCTATAGCTGCCCCAGTGGATGATGAGCGATTACAGATTTTGAGAAGCATGATGGCAATGGCTTATGGTGCATTGTCTGTCATCGATCATCAGCACATTCGGAGCACACCTACAACATCACTCTACCCGGAGGGCCAGAGTCTACACGAGCTGATCTTGATCCGACGATGGAGACATTTTATTATACCCCATCGCCTTCTTGCATGCGGTCCCCATTAGCACACGAGTTTTGTATAGAAGGGATGCCGGGGAGGGTACATCTGCCAGACGAGATTACACTGCATATCGCATTGATGACATTGCTGATGCGGATATCGTCGAGATCAGTGAGGATGTCTCCTGGTCGCATTTGGATGCTGCTATGCTTGATGTTTCCCATCCTA
This sequence comes from Calamus simplicifolius, assembly GCA_900491605.1. NCBI lineage: Eukaryota > Viridiplantae > Streptophyta > Magnoliopsida > Arecales > Arecaceae > Calamus > Calamus simplicifolius. Next base: position 130,874 of record UESW01002728.1, on the reverse strand, counting down.
CCATGATCCCCACACAGGAGGGGGTATCTCAAGTGATTGTTGAGGATCCTCCACCGTTGGCGACCTATAGGCGATGGACTGGATGTATTCGTCGACGTCCTAGACGCATATGTGGAACCTAGGTTTCCTAGATTGTTGTGCTTAAACCAATTGTTGTAAAAATTTCTTTTTTTATGTATCAGATAAATTTAATTTTTATGAGTATGCGTTATTCTATTGGACTTAAATTTTTTTCATGTTTGGCATTGGATGATGTGAGTTTCGATTGAGTTTCGGTACATTCGGTTGGGTTTCGGTCAAGTTTCGGTTGAGTTTCGATCAAGTTTCAATTGAGTTTTGGTCAATTTTTGGCTGAGTTTTCGTCAAGTTCCTTTAATCTTTCAATTTTGCAATTGGCACTGAGGCAAATGAATGTTCTACAAATGAAAGCAGTTACTTAGTTTCATACTGGAAACTTAAACCTGCAGCTGGTTCATGATTCATTGTTGGCTTTGAATGATTTCGAACTGAAACTCATTTCTGCGGGGCTCATTTCACTGCATTGGCGATTTCAAAAATGGACTTCACATCTAAATGAAATCGCCACTTGAAGTGGCGATTTTAGTCTAAATGAAATCGCCACTCCAAGTGGCAATTTTCTCAGAATTTACCCACCGAGCGCATTACCCTACGGGGACTTAAACGCTCGAGAGTGACTGCGGACCTTCATTTTCCTCCCTCCCTTCGCCCTTCCTGTTACTTCCTTAGCCGAAAAATCACCATTTTGGTTGAGTTTTGGTCAAGTTTTGGTTGAGTGCTGGTACAATTTCGGCTGAATTTCGATCAAGTTTCAGTTGAATTTCTTCAACACTTATCAATTGCTTGGGAACCACTGCAAATATATAATCTAATTTAGAACAAAATAAATGCATCCATAAAATTTAAATCATAAGGAGCTGTATCAAATAACATGCAACATCATGTTCTGAGACAAGTACATCATACGCACAACAATGCCCAATTTACTTAAGAGTACATAAATTTACGATCCTAAAGGTCCACCAGTTACATTAGACAACGACGTCTAGAATGACCCATTTGCCTACAAATAGAACATCGACTTGTTCTTCTAGGCTGAACCTCATCCATCTCGTTAGGGATCCGAGTTGACTTTGGCTTTCCTCTTTTTTTCGGCCTGAGACGATCCCGATCAGGTATGCATGTGAACGGCGTTTGCATCCAGTAGTCTTCATGTGGTACCGGGTTGAACTCCCCACCCCAGGCAGTAATGTAGGAGCGAATACTATATAGTTCATCAACAAGAGCCATTGAGTCCATGCCAATCTCCTGGCACACTGCTAACACATGTGTACATGGATATTTATATATGGTCCACTTCCCACATGAAACGGTCACTGAGAGATACATTCTGAACATTGCCTCCACCCCTGAGAGCTTCACTGAACCTCCTTGTCACAACTTCATAAGTGGCTCTTTGCATATTGTATCTAGTTACTCTGTGCTCATTAGCTTTGGCCTAACCTTCAACAACCTTAATTGAAATATGAGGAGTGAAGAGGTAGTTAGGGTTCTCCTGTATACCTTAAGGTTTCTGCGCGTCTCGTATTGAAATATTTAACGAGACGAAGAAATGTCATCTGAACACACGCAGTAATTAACACATTTCTAGCTCCCTCAACACGCAATTAAAAACCTCCGAGAGATTGGTTGTCAATGTACCGTAGCGAAAGCCCCCGTCATGTACCAATGTCCACTTCTCCGGCTCTAACTCCGATAGCCAAGTCCAAGCTTCTGCATTGACTATTTTAATCCTTTCCATCAGAAAGTTAAACTTTCGAAGCTGATGTTCGCTCCCTGCTTTCTATACTGCTCTTTTCAACTGAACATTTGAGAATCTCGAGTTAAAATTATTGCATATATGTCTCAAACAATATCGATGATAAGCTCTTGGTGGAGCCCATCTAATTTCATTATCAGCTATGGCACTTAGTATACATGGATGTCGGTCAGAAATAAGACAAATGCCATTTCTTTCTTTCACAACATGCCTCCTAAGCCTCAGCAAAAACTAGCTCCAGCTAGCTGTACACTCTTCATCTACAATTGCATAGGCCAGTGGAAATATCCTATCATCAGCATCAGTGCCGTTGCAATGAGCATCTTCCCCCGGTACTTTCCATAAAGATGTGTTCCATCAATAGAAATCACCGGGCGATAATACCGAAACCCCTCAATAGGTGGATGAAATGCCCAGAATACATAATTCAGGTCCCGTACAGAAGAACTTGCTTGACTATAGAAATCCTAACATACAACTATTCCAGGGTTTGCATTCTGCAGTGCAAGCATGTATATAGGAAGCTTTGCATATGACGGTTCCCATTCATCAAATATATCAATCAATGCCTTTTGCTTTCCATGTCATGCTTTGGAATATGACACCGTATAGTGAAATTGTTCTGCAATGGTTGCTATAATAGCTTCAATATTTACAGTTGGATCTTTCTTCATAATGTGTCAAACAGCATAGCTAATAACTCAAAAACTAATATGTTTGTTATCCCGAGTTAAATTACTGAATAAACAAGAGTGCGGCCCTTCATACCTTGTGATCTCAAAAAATCCATGCTTCTTCAACTTGGTAGCACGCAACCTCCACGGACACCGTTGGGCAGTACTTGAAGAGGCACATCTCACCGACCAGAATAGTTTCTTCGACTCCACAACATTATATGTGCGATGCTTCTTGATGTGATACATTTCACATGCTCTCTTCAGTTCATCTTTAGCATTAAACAATAATCCTTTAGCAAACTCAGTCATTGATGGATCCCAAAATTGAGATTTGAAGGGCAACTCTCTTGGAGTACTGACACATCCACCATCATGCAAATTTAACTCATTATAAAATTCTGGTACTTGTTCATATGCAAAGGCTTGATGATCATGTACCTGAGTTGGAATAGGTTCTGGATGACTGTATACAGGAATGGAACTAAAGCCAGTGTCATGAACTATATCGTCTCCATATGACTCTTCATCTTCATTTGGCTCTTCATCTGAGTCATCATGTTCAGGCCAATAGTCATCATTTGCACTCTCATCTGACTCCATTCCCCGGCTATCAATGTTAAACTGATTGTTTACTACATCATCACTCTGCACTGTTGGCATAAATCCTTCAATCATTGAGAAATCCACTAGAGTCTTAACCCGTTCCTGCTGTTGGGCTATAGGAGAATTGTCCTGAACATTCTCTATATGACCAACACTATATAGCTCTGGAACATTATCCTTGAAAACATAGAGTTCAATATACCGATATTCTGAAAACTTCGAGGGAAATGTCAACATGTGCTCCACATCATCGTCGTCCTCAATTGGATGAAGCACGTATTTTTGATGCAATGTTGGAGATCTCCACATCAATCTGATGATATATCTCTGTACTAGAATTGTTAGAACTGTATGTACATGATCAACCAACTTAGTAAAGCGTGTTCCTGTGCTCAATTTCAAACATTTACATGGAGGTAGATTATAATGTACCCCTTCTTGGCTATGTTCAATTGATCCATCATAATAGAGCAGAACTCGTACAGTTTCCATATGAAAAAAGGTGATCAAAAATTATCTCCGATCAACTACAAAAAAAAATATTTAAATATGCATATATTTTAGTAGCATTTAGCACATATTAGTTTCCAAGATCCATATGGCACAGGTTAAGATAAAATACTTAATTTTCATGATGATATCATAGCTAAAATAAAACATCAATATCCTTGTGCATCCATATGATACAGAAAAATAAAAATATTTTTTATGTTTATTTATGCTCCCATATTTTCATCTCTATATAGACCAAAAAACACACATCTCATGCTTTTTCTTTGTCAAGAAAATCTATAAAGATCATCGTTTGAGGAATAAGGGAATGTGAATGTGAATCTTGAGGAATGAGGGATATAAAGATCAGTTACATGATAGCATGCATATAAAGATCAGTTTGAGAAATGAGGGAATGTGAATCTCTACCTTGAAGGAACTGAGGGCGGAGTACAAGCGATGGATCGCGGAGGATGGTCTGACGAGAGGGGACAGAGATGGGCGACAGTGATTTTTTGGCCGAAGGGAGGAAGGCAAACGAAGGTCCGTAGCACTTAAGTCTGTAGGGTTTTAAGTTCGCGATCGTGCTCGAATGGGTGATTTCAATGTAAATGAAATCGCCACTCCAAGTGGCGATTTCATTTACATCGAAATCGCCACTCCAAGTGATGATTTCTATTCCTCCCATCGGTAGTTCCGCTGACGGAGTCGAACGGAAGGATTGTAACGTGGAAATGAAAATTATCATTTAAAATAATATTTTTTATTTTAACACTATTTTGGTAATATCTTTCATTTTTAACCTCTTGTTTTAAGATCTGTGCCAAAGGCACCGGTTTGAAAAACAAGGAAAATGGGCTTTGGCACCGATTTGAAAAACAAGGAAAATGGGTTTAAGGTTTCAACCTTCAACAGGAGATTGGAATAGAATGTTAGATACGCGGGCAATTAGAATATGCCACGTCATCAGTGATATCGAAAAGCTGTCAAAGGCCAAACAGCTAATCCCTGCCTCTCCGACACGTCCATACGTCCGGCCGCAGCGCACTGGCTCTGCTCTCTAGCGGCCTCGCCCTTCCCTTCACGGGAAGATCCCTTCCTCCTCCCTCGCCGTTCTCCACCGCTGTCCTCTTCTTTCTTTTCCGATCTCTTCAGGATTTGGATTTTGGACTCTGTTTCGGTCTCGATGGAGAAGGGTGAATGGTGGGGTCTCGTGCCGCCTCCAAAGGAGGCGGACGGTGGAGGCAAAGCGCAGCCGTTGAAGATCCAGTTCTTGGATGTGGCCAAGCATTGGACGGACGCCCTTCCCATCGGCAACGGCTGCCTCGGCGCCATGGTGTGGGGCGGCGTCGACACCGATATTCTCCAACTTAACCGTAAGCAACCTCCAACCACCCCTCTCTTCTCTACTTTATTTTATCTAAATCCATCTCACTAAGATGGAAGGCCGAACTGTGTTTCTTTAAGCTATTAGAAATCGTGTCGTATGGAAAAAATTTAACTTTGCTTTGTTATAATGATCCAAGAATGGTTGTGGAACTGCAAACAAGTAAATAACTAGAGGCCGTTTCTTTTCAGATTTTAGTTACCAGGGAGTAAAGCTTGTGCTTGACATGCTATATAATGATGAATGAATTTTTTTATATAAAGTTGCTCTCTATTCTGATTCCTGTTTTTATCTCTGGGCTGACTTAGATCTTTAGAGATACTTTCATATTTGCTTCTTGCCCTGCTCCGAGCTCTTTTTTTTCTTTTTTCTTTTTCATATATATATATTTTTTGTCTTCAATAATAGAGTTCATGATGTTCTTGTGTGATTTCTGACGTAGATGATACTTTATGGACTGGTGTACCTGGTGACTATGCAAACCCAAATGCACCTCCAGTTCTTTCCAACGTTAGGAAACTTGTTGACAGTGGACAATATGAAGCAGCCTCCAAAGCAGCTTTTGACTTGTCCGGTCAATCGCCAGACGTATGTATGCTATTTTCTTTTACACAGCTAAGTTTGGTTATCTATGGCAATGCATTTTGTTGATTCTTTTTTATAGGTCATGCTTCCTTGTATATTGATGTGGTTGATTTGTAGTAATTACTATTTGCAAGTCGGTTCCCCATGTAACTTGCAAGTCAGGACCTTTGACGACAAAGAGGTTTTGAAGAAAGTCAGTATCATTCATGCATATCTATGAGAATGGTTACATTCTCTGAGAATTGAGTAGTGATTCTTGTTGGTTGTATCTTAGAAATGATGCAAATATAGATAGGATTGATGACTATATAATGTTCATTCAGGCCAAGTTAACTATTGAATGGACTAGTACACCTTTTTCCACGACAGAATGGTTGCTGAATGGCATATTATGCCCACTCTCATGTTTACTCTTGGTCTGGGAATTTTGAATTTACATTGTGTTTATTGGTCTGAGAGCTCCATTGTTAGAATGGGCAATTATTATTTGTACCCTGCATGACAATTTTTGCACCACACATAATCAAGTAAAGATAAACTAAAGCAGGAAATTATATTTCTTTGGTACCTTTAAGTACTACATGGGTTAATCATACTTGTAAGTTGTAACTGAATGTGCGAAAAGAAACTCCAAAAATACCTCCAACAATTTTTCCGTAAAAGCCAACCTTTTTGCAAGTAAAAGAAATTTAATAAATTTGTTCATATATCATTTAAAACCAAAGAATGCTTTCCTATGCAGTGGTTTAGTATCTTGTCATAAATGGTTCTGCATTACCATGTTCTCCTAAAATCCAACATTCATACAACTTAGTAACTTTGGAGATAATGATGCTTTATCTATCTTTCTCCCTGCTTTATTTCTTAGGATTGAGAGTTATCTATGTGGGAATCACTTTTGAGGATTGCAGAACCATCTCCAATTTTCTTGAAAGATGTACTATTCCTGATAAAACTGGGAACTTTCATGATCTCTCCTACTGGAACTGTGCATCTTGCTGTGCAGGAGTTTGTGACCTAGATTGAACAGAATGGAGCTTTATTTGATCTTGTGACCTAGATTGAAGAGAATGGAACTTTATTTTATTGATTTCAGTTCTTTTGTATATATATTTTCCTCTGAGAAAATTGGTTTCTCTCTCAATTGTCTGTCTTGTTTGTTCTTTGGAAGTAGAAAGTTTGCCATAATCATGATTGGTGAATGTTGATGGAATCGATCATTTTCCATGATATTATTGCTAAATTTACCTTTAAATTTTGTTTGCGTGATCAACATTATCCTGCAATTTACTCACTTTACATGTCTAGTGGAGGTTATAAAATATGTTTCTCTTTTAGTGCTTGAGTTGAATGCGATTAAACAGTGAATAATCAACCATAAACTACTTAAAGGCTTGCATAATGTGCTAGATAATAAACATATTTCAACCTTTCTTTGTAATTATAATTCTCTGCTAATTTTTTTTTTTACTTTTATTATTTTTAAATGAAGGTCTACCAACCTCTTGGTAATATCAATCTAAGCTTTGGTGATTCTCAATATGGATATGAGGATTATGAAAGAGAACTTGATCTGAATACTGCAACAGTAAATGTCAAGTATACTGTTGGAGGTGTCGAATTCACAAGGGAACACTTCTGCTCAAATCCACATCAAGTTCTTGTGACAAAGATTTCTGCAAACAAATCTGGTTGTGTATCCTTTATAGTATATTTAGACAGTCAATTAACCTATCATTCTAGTGCATACAGTGAAACTCGGATAATCATGGAAGGTAGCTGTCCTGGGAAAAGACCTCATGGAAACGAATCTGGAAATCCGAGTGGAATCAGATTCTCTTCTGTTCTTGATTTACAGATAGGCGGTGATGGTGGTAAAGTACAGGTTTTAGATGGTTGGAAGTTGAAAGTCGATGGTGCAGACTGGGCTGTATTACTTCTTGCAGCTTCTTCCTCATTTGAAGGGCCATTCACAAAACCTTCAGATTCTAAGGAGGACCCTACGTCAGTTTGCTTGAAAACATTGTCTTTGATTAGGAATATGTCTTACTCTGAGCTACTTGCATCTCATTTGGGTGATTATCAAAACCTTTTTCATCGTGTCTCCCTGCAATTGTCAAAGGCCTCCAGTAATGCGCTTGAAGAAAAAAGATTGCCCTTTTTATATCAGATACCTGTTCAGAATAATCCTGAATCTGATTGGGGTGTATCAAGATGGGAAAAACCAAAATTAATGGACAACTCTTTCAAGCTACTCCAGAAAGGGTGAAATCTTTCAAAGATGACGAGGATCCATCATTGGTGGAACTTCTATTCCAGTATGGTCGTTATTTGCTGATCTTGTTCAAGACCTGGAACCCAAGTTGCCAACTTACAAGGAATTTGGAATAAGGACACTGAGCCGGCATGGGAGTATGTCATTTCCTAATATCACTACTTCTATTCTCATTTATGTTATATATATATATTTTCCCTTAGAACAAAGCTTAATGAAATATGATGTTTATTGTTTCTTGATGCTTTATCATGTTCGTGACTGCCAGTGAGAATTTAGATGCTAATGTTTTTTACTGTCGCTGCTGCTGTTGTTGTTATGATCATTATTATCATTGACTTCATCATCATCATTGACAGATAGGAGGGAGATCCACCCACACTATAATTACCTAACCCCAAATACTTGGGAATGTAACCTCCCAAGATTTGAACCCAGAATCTCTATTTGTTAAATAGAGGCAGCTGCCATTGCCACGACTTCCACCACTTCACTGAAAGAATGGGAGGCAGATCCACCCGCACTATAATTACCTAGGTCCAGTAATTGAGAATCCACCATCCAAGACTTGAACTCAGACATCTAGTTGCTAAGTGAAGGGGTGTGAAGCAGGATGTTAACATCAGAATAAACCTCAGTTCACAGATATGTTGATATTATTGTGTGATCATCATCATCATTGAGAAAATGGGAGGGATACCTATCGATACCATTATTACCCAACTCCAGATACTTGGCACTACCTAAGGTTTGAGTCCAGAACATCTAGTTGCAGCAGAGGGGTGTGATCACAAGGATAAACCCCAAGTCACATATATGTTGATGTCATCATATCATTTTTTTTGCTCTTTATAGAATGTGCTTGGATAGGCGCTTTTGTAATCTAAAAGATCACAACTACATACATAACAATTTAGGTTTCACTACTTTTTTGACGATATATGGAATTACGCAACTAGAAAAATATTACCACAAATTTAATAAATTGCAAGTCAAAAGTGCTATTGCCTAACCTGGACAATTGCAGCTTGGCTACTCAATTACTTCCTTGGGCAATTTTGCTTGTATATCATCTTAAGCACTTATCCACTCTACACTAATAAGTAGCATGGCGTCATTATTATTAAAACATATCTAGCTGGCCTTCTTTAAGGGCTAGAAGCCTTGAACCCATTTGTTAGACCTTGACCCAAGCCTTGGCCCATGCTTGAAGCTAACTTTTGTACCATATCTTTAGCCGGACAATTAGGATAGCCCTCGCTCTAAACCTATCATCTTTGACCTCTACGCTACGTGGACATTTCATTATTAAGCTTTTTGTAAGTATTAACACTTTTGGATACTTGGACATGGCTAGATGGGATATAACATTGTTGGACACTGAATTTCCTTGCTAAAGTCAGCAAAAAATGATACTCTATGGCACTTCTATCATTCAGGGGACTTTTAAATTCAAGTAAACATTTAAAGCAAAGTGATGTCATGTTGTAAGATAAAGTCATCATGATTATATGAACACTTTATATATATATATATATATATATATATATATATATATATATATATATATATATAATGATCAATTGTCAATTTAAGTGTCTTAAGTCTTAACACATCTTATGCATTGATGTCTATGTAAATACATGTGTGTGGTGTTTGGCACTTGCATTACACATCCTTCAATCAAGAAGAGTAAGCAAATGCACGACCATAATAAACAGTCTCCATAGAAGTAGAAAAGCTCTAACATTCATAAAAACATTAGGACTCTAATATTGTAATAAAAATTAGAAAAGCACTATTAGAAGACCTCATAGGCTACCAAGCAAGATGGACTCCAATCGTTGCTGTTAAAAAAACTTGGGTCGGATCTGTCCATGATGGGTCAAACCCGATCCGAATACATCCACTTATCCGATGGTTAACAACCACAAGGGATAGTGGGTGGTTGTGAAAACTGACATGGGTCTCGGTTATGAAATGAGGGGGATCGATGGTTGTTTTTTTCAGAATATATAAGACTTTTCCTCTTGAAACAAAGAGACCTGAAAGACAATTACGGGGGCATTTAACATATGGAAAACAAAGTGTGGTTCATCTTGTAATCATACTTGGATCAGGCAAGATCATAGGAGAAAGAGGGCGAATACAATTCACTTCATCAAACAAGGTTTGATTTCAAATTGTTTTATATCTAACAATGTATCAGAGCATTGGTTTCAGTTCTCTTTCTCGTATTATTAGCATGCTTTTGTAATTAGTTTGCTGTCTGATAATGATGGAAAAGAGATACAAAAGATTAGATAGAATCAGATTCTGTACATTTATAATTTGATTTATATAATAGTAAGTTTCTGATAATGATGAAAAAGAGATACAAAAGATTAGATATAATCAGATTCCGTGGATTTCAGAAAATTATCCTATCCCGCTGCTGTCATGCAGCAACGACCCATGGGTCGTGAGGATGAAAACCAGACTGTGACGTACGAGGTCCTTACTCTTGGCTAGGAGTCATAGAGAAGGATCGGAAATGCCCCCATTGCCGGACACTGTGGGGCCATGCAAAACGGAAAGATCACTTGCTGGCTGTACCACGATCATCTGATGGGAAGGGATGGATGTACCATGACGGAACTGCTATTTGAACTCCTGGTTCCTTCAGCTTCCTGTATCAATTATTTAAAAAAATTAGTTCTCGGTGTTGCTGAAAGGGCAGCATTAATTATACTTAGCATGGCCATCCGCACTTCCTTTCACAGGTTTTCCGTGTAAGCTTCCCATAGTTTTCCATGTCAAAAGTGACCTGTTTGTAAAGAATTAGAGGTGGCTGTGGGGCCTTTGCAAGAAGAGGAAGGACATGGCTCACTGCCCTGTAGGACTTTGCAATGGGGCACTGCTCGGTTTCAAGCCACTCATTGCTCAGTGCTTCATGTAAGGAATCTCCCCCTTTCTGAAACACAGACATAATAAGCAGAAATGAGGAAATGAGCAACAAATCATCTGCCTCATCAAATAGATAATTCAGAATGCCTTTTTTCCATCCTACTGGATTGCAAACAATCACAGTTTTCCACCATGATTATGACTATTCTTATTAAATGCTTCTAAACCTTTTAGAGGACTAAATAGAAAAAAATTAGATATGCAACCCCAACCAAGTAAAAGAAAAGCTTCAAATAATTTATCTTATGTTGAAGGGAGGAGCATGGCATGCTAGTCATTTTAAGCATTGGTTAGCAATTCACGGTACTAACCAAGTCATTTTAATTTGAAAGATATGTAAACAAAAATGTATGGTAACTCAGAGCCTTGACCAGATTAAAAGTTCATGTGACGCAAAGGTTAGAGCCAGGCATGGATCCAACAGCATGTCCAGCCTTACATTCCACATACCCAAATACACTGGCCCAGCCCAATAAAGCAGTGGAAAAGAAAAATAGCCCAGTGAGACTATGGGAGAAAAACCAAAAAAAAACTTAAAATAAAAAAATTATTTTTCTTATTTTGGCTTATATATTTGGAGATATTTAAAGCCTAAAGTAGGGTCCAGAATTTGATATGGTTGAAGTCTAATGAATGATTGAATTCTCTATTGCTGTTGTATCATTTTTTTTTTTGAATAGATTGAGCTGGTTACGTATTGGTATGTCAGTTTTGTATCGACCATATATTTTTTATTTTGTTGAATATATCTCTATTTCAAAGGTGAAAATGATTACAACGATGACACGCCATGACGTAAGGCAAAACGAGCTATGGGAGAGGATCCAGGGGCTGAGATATCATACAGGAGATAGCTTAAGAGAGCATATCAGTAAGCTTGATTGCCTTGTGAAACACCTAGAGGAACAAGCCTTTTTCGTACTGGACAACTATAAGATATGGGCACTGGATTGCTCGCTCCCATTATATTTTTTCGGAGTCCTGCACAGCATTTGGGATCGCTTTGGAGAGCGTAACTCTTACAGGGATTTGGTTTCTAATCTGTTGAACCATATTGACATGCTGGGTAGGCGTGACTCTGAAGAAGAAACTGCCATTGTCGAAAATGAGGATCCACCACCTTTTGTTGAGCTTCAAGTAGATGTCTTAGAGTTGACCAAGAAATCTAAACATGGATACTTAATATTTGGACTCTGTGTTGTCCTTGTTGGAGTCCTTGTGTCTTATTACTTACATTGATTATGTTGTACCCATAGTTAAAGCTTGTATAGTTGCTTGTCTTATTTGAACACAATGTTTACTATGTCATTTGCTTGCTTATATGAATTATGAATTTCATATGCAATTAAATGATCTTATATGTGAATATAATAGATATTATTTTGAAGTGAATCACGAGATAAAGATAAGACTTGTGAGTATGAATGATGGGTGGAAAGCATAGTGACCATCTGATTTTATAACATGAGTTAAGTCTTTCGCTTGTTGATCAAAACTTAGGACAATAACTAGACATGTGTTGTGCTGAAACTAAATGAAATTTGTTATATTAACCGTAGATCATGGCTTCAAAAAATATAATTGCTGATCTGAACAAAGGTGATAAGAAACTCAATGGCGAGAATTATCATGTCTGGCATCTTAAGATACAATATGTTTTAGAGGAACAAGAGGCTTTAAAAGCTGTTAACCGTACCATGAAGATCCTGGTCAAGGTAATGGTGTCTAGCAAAGGCAAGACCAGGAGATCTATCGAGCTTGGAAAAAGAAAGACTCCATAGTTAATAACATATTGATAAGCGCTATGGAAGATGACCTTGTTTGTGAGTATGAGCAGTATCCTTCGACTTATGAGGTTTGGGTTGCCCTAAGAGAGAGATTTGCTGGAGTTAGTACAAGTAAGCTGAGGTAGCTGACTATTAAGCTCGATAGTTATAAGAAGCGTCCTGATCATTCCATGGCACAACATCTTCGGGAGATGTCGAGTATGATAAAGGAGCTGAAAAATGCTGGGCATATTTTGACCGATGAGCAGCAGGTACAGGGAGTGATCCATTCTCTTTTAGACAATTGAAACACTATAAAGCAAAATCTTACCCACAATGAGAATATCAAGACCTTTGTTGATGTAGCTCAACATTGAGCTGGAGGCTGAATGCCTGGAATCCTTAAGGTCTAGTGGACATGCATATGTTGCTGAAGGGTCTAAGGGTGCTCCTGGTAAAAAGCGTAATTGCTTCTGGAAGAAAGATGGTAACGTTAATGGTAAGAATCGTGCTGCTGGACAGTTTAAGAAGAACAAAGGCAAGGATAAGTGCTTCGGAAAGGACAAGTCAAAGTTGAAATGTTACAAGTGTGGCAAAAAGGGTCATTGTGCTGCTGGACAGATTAAGAAGAACAAAGGCAAGAATAAGTTCTTCGGAAAGAAGGACAAGTCAAAGTTGAAATGCTACAAGTGTGGCAAAAAGGGTCATTTTGCTCGTGAATGCTCTGAGCAAAATAAGGTAATACATTGTTCTAATGCTCTTGGTGAAATATATGTTTCTAGCACTGTATTGCTTACTGACTCTTATCCTTTGTGGACAATAGACTCAGGAGCCACAAACCATGTAGCTAGAGGAAGAGCTACCTATGTGGAGTTTTGTCGACTGTCAGCTAGGAGCAAATGGATATACGTAGGGAATAATGCAAGAATAGAAGTCAAGAGAATTGGCACATGCAAGCTTCAGTTGCATGGTGGTAGGATGTTCTACTTGCATGATGTTCTCTTCGCTTCGGATATTCGACGAAACTTAGTATCTGTTGTTATTCTTCTTAAGATGGGTTTTACTTTAAATTTTTATGGTAATTGTGTTGATATATTTAATGATGTTCATTTGGTTTTTGGATATTTGTTAGATGGTTTTATAGTGTTAGATATTGAACCTTATAGTAATTATGTGCATGGTTGTTTTTCAATGGTTGTCTCTTCTAGTGCTGATAGTGTTAATAACAAGATTTGGCATGCTAGATTAGGGCATATTGGACAAAATAGAAAGAATAGATTAGTAAGAGAAGGATTGCTGAGCCCTTTAGTTAAAGTGAACTTATCCATGTGTGAGCGCTGTCTTACTGGAAAAATAACCAGGAAACCATTTGGCAAGGCTGTTAGGGCAAATTTATCTTTATAGTTAATTCATTCGGATATATGTGGTCCAATGAATGTGAGGGCAAGGCATGAAGCCTTTTATTTCATTACTTTTATAGACTTCTCACATTATGGCCGTTTTTACCTTATTTCTCAAAAGTCAGAGGCATTAGAATACTTTAGACAATATTTAAATGAAATTGAGAATCAACTTGAGAGAAAGATTAAAGCCTTAAGAACGGACCGTGGGTGAGAATATTTGTCTGATCAATTTAAGGTAATATGTAATGAGAAGGGAATAATCAGATAATTAATGATTTTTGGTACTCCATAACAGAATGGAGTAGCTAAGAGGAGAAATCGGACTCTTCTCGAGATGGTTAGGTCGATGATAGCACAGGCTAGTTTGTCGATCTCCTTTTGGGGTCATGCATTGATGATAGCTGCTTATATACTTAACCGTGTGCCCTTCAAGTCAGTTCCATCGACTCTCTATGAATTATGGATAGGCAGAAAACCTAATTTAGACAATCTAAGACTTTGGGGGTCAGCTGCATATGTCCATGACACTACCCATAAGTATGGGAAGTTAGGCCCAAGAAAGCGAAAATGTATCTTTATAAGATACTGCGAATTTTCAAAAGGATATATGTTTATTGGTGAACAATTAGATGGAATTGTATTCGAGATTGAATCACGAGATGCAATATTTCTTGAAAATGAGTTCCCAAGTCGAGGTGAGGTAGATAAAACTACTTCTCTTTATGAGATGGAAGAAATGAAGTACGAGATAACTACGAGTGAACCTCATCTATATCAAGAAAATAATGTATTACCTGATGAATTTTCTTTCCAAATACCTAATCCGAGGAGTTATAGAAACCCCATTCCTCATCGAAGGTTCGAAATAGAAGGGGAAGTGTTTATGATTGCTCCCGTGGAAGAAGAACCTCGAACTGTAGATGGAGCATTTAACTGCCAAGCCAAAGAACAGTGGGAGAATACTATGAAGGACGAATTAGCCTCAATGAAAAGTAACGATGTCTGGGACTTAGTTGGTGTAAGGCCATTGAGAACAAATGGGTTCTCAAGGTAAAATATAATATTGATGGGTCAATTGAGAGATATAAAGCCTGACTTGTTAAAGGTTATACTTAACAAGAGGGTATAGATTACCAGAACACTTTTTCTTCCGTTGTGAGATTTGTCTTTATTCATTTGATTCTAGCCATTGTGGGGCAATTAGATATTGAATTGCACCAGATGGATGTTAAAACGGCTTTCCTCAATGGTGAACTTAATGAAGAGATCTATATGGAACAACCTGAAGGTTTCATGGTAGAAGGTCAAGAACACAAAGTGTGTAAATTGAAAAAGTCAATTTATGGTCACATGTATCAAGGCGATGGAATATGAGATTCCATTATGTAGTTGTTTTATATAATTTTGAAATGATAAGTGAAGACCATTGCGTCTATATAAAAGCCATTGAAGAAAAATTTGTAACATTGTCATTATATGTTGATGACATTTTGTTGGCCGAAAACGACAATAAATTTGTTATAGAAGTCAAAGAATGGTTATCTTCCCAATTTGACATGAAGGATATGGGAGAGGCATCTTATATTTTGGGGGTCTAGATAATAAGAGATCGTTCAAGAAAACATATAGCTTTGTCTCAAAAATCTTATATTGAGAAGATTTTGGAACGATTTAACATGAAGGATTGTAATCCTTGTGACACCCCAATAGCTAAAGGAGAAGTCCTGAGCCAAAACATGTGCCCCATCACACTTCGAGAGGAGGAGATGAACAAGAAGCCTTATGCTAGAGCCATTGGAAGTTTGATGTACACTATGGTGTGTACTAGGCCAGACATTTGCTATGCTGTTGGTTTAGTGAGCCGTTTTCAGTCGAACCCTGGAATCAAACATTGGAAAGCTGTTAAGAGAATGTTGAGATATTTGAAAGGCACAGCAGAATATTGTATATGTTATCAAGGATCAAATTTGAACTTGAAGGATACTTAAATGCTGATTGGGCTGAAAATTTAGATGATAGGAAGTCCACTTCTGGTTATGTTTTTTTACTAAATGGTGGCGCCATTACTTGGTTTAGTAAGAAACAAAGTTGTGTGGCCTTATCAACAATGGAAGCTGAATTTATGGTATGTTCAGCTGCAATACAAGAAGCTGTTTGGTTGAAAAGGTTCTTAAAACATCTGAATGTTGCTGATGATAGTGGGAGAGTCCTGTTGTTATATATTGTGATAATCAAGCTACCTTAGCATGTTTAAAAGATCCCAAGTATCATAGCAAGTCTAAGCATATCGATATTAAATATTAGTATGTAAGAGATAATTGTCAAAGAGCAAGTTGAATTGAGATATATCTTTACTCATCGAATGCTTGCTGATCCTTTCACTAAGCCATTAGTCCGAAATATTTATGCGGATCATGTAAGATCTTTGGGCTTGAAAATTGTAATGTACTTATGAACTATTAAGCTATAAACTCAATTGATATAATGAAATTTCATTTAGACAAGCCATGTTCTATTGATAAGGATTGCACATACATGTGATTGGTTGATTGTTTGTTAAGAATGTTCATGAGTATATAATAAAGCATGTCAATAGGTTGGAGATTGGTCTTCTCGCATGGATAATCGACTCTATGCACTGTGTGTGTGGAGATTAGACGGTTTTGAGCATATAGCTAGGCTATACAGAAAGAGACGGCTCAAAACGAAACGTCGCTTTGACATGGAAACAAAAGTTGAGATGAGATCATTCTGAATACCTAATGATCGAAGTAAATGCTAAAAGGGATATTTACTTAACCTGTTGGAAAGCCAGACATGAGTTCATTAGGAGGTTAGCAAGTAAATGTGAATGAACTCAGGTTAGACATTAAGGTGTGTCTGGACTTAAGTCTGTATGATGTTGAAGTTATTGAACGAATAAAACATGTGCTCTCTTAAGGAGAAGGCAACATCGTAGCATGTGATTCATACCATATGTGCTTAAAAGGCCAAAGGGTTAGTAGGAGAATAGATCCGTGCTTCTCTACTATGCGAGATCCTTGAGATCATTGGATCTCAAATTCGTACCCTTATGAACTTTTGGCAGTAGCTCAAAAATTTTAATTTAGTGTTGCTACTTTAGCATGCTACCTATAAGCCATGGATGATTCAGTTTAAAAGGGCATGTCTAGGAAAGCAGCTAATTGGAGGTGGAGAGTTACTAGTTGAAAAGGAAGACTACTCTTATTGACATCCGTTCATGTATTCACTGGCCGACCAATTATGCAGCCTGCTTAAGGTGGGTATCATAATTGTGATTACATTGTAATGAAAGTGGTTAAGCATGTTCTTGTTGATTGATTAATAGAGGGATCATAAATGTTTAAATCGATGAAATAGAGAGGGAGTCTGGGGTACTGTAAGATACTATGGTGAGTCTCTTTCTTTTTTTGACGAGTGACTATGTATTCTAACCGATACATAGCGATATGCTTGAGTATTCTTGCGGGTCACACGAGTTACTTGCCTTAGTATGAAGTGATTGGTATGTTGAGGTTATGGTGATTTGGACGTGCGAGTGGGAGATGTTAAAAAAAACTTGGGTCATGATGGGTCAAACCTGACCCGGATACATCCACTTACCTGATGGTTAACAACCGCAAGGGTAGTGGGTGGTTGTGAAAATTGACATGGGTCTCGGTTATGAAATGAGGGCGATCGATGGTTGTTTTTTTAGAATATATGACTCTTCCTCTTGAAACAGAGAAACTTGAAAGACAATCACGGGGGCATTTAACCTGTAAAAAACAAAGTGTGGTTCATTTTGTAATCATGCTTGGATCAGGCAAGATCATAGGAGCAAGAGGGCAAATACGATCCACTTCATCAAACAAGGTTTGATTTCAAATTGTTTTATATCTAACAGTTTCTCATTGCATATAAAGAAGAGATGTAGGCGCATTTTCACACACACACACACACACACACACACACACACACACACACACATATATATATATATATATATATATATATATATATGGTGTGTGTGCATAATACACACATATATGTATAGAGGTAGAATGTAATCAAGTTCAGGATATGGTCACCTTTCTGCCTTGGATCTACATGGATCCTAAAGCTACACCACCGTTTTCACTTTTTTTCATTTTTGAGATCATTAAACCATATGAATTTAAGGATGGGGAAGGTGAGCTAATCCAAACTTGGCTATATTTGAATGTAACCAAGTTTACTTTAAATGTATATATAAAAACATATGATTATATATTTGTATGTATACCACGTGTAGAATATTTATGCATGTTTGCTTGTTTGTATGTATGTCATGCCACCATTCCTAGATTTTTGAAGGATGCATGTTTGATACATAAGGTATGCACCATGTCTAGGCTACGCTACTTAGCCTAGACCTATGCATAGCCGAACTCATTCACTGAGAGCAAATTTCATGACTACCCACTCAAGTGTTTGGCAAAATATGATAAACAGTAACTAGATATACATTCACCCATCCCATGATGCTATTTGTACATCAATCATGAATTCTACCGTCCTAAAGGCCCGTGTATATCTAGATTATGGCACAGGTGTTGTTCCCAATCATCATACTTAAATCAAACTGTAATGCTCCTCCCTTCTCCTAAAATAAGGCCCATGAAATCTTGGTCACACTTCGAATTTGCTAATAAGCCTCACATTCATCTTACTTTATGGGCCTAGTAAATTATAAAGCTAGTCCTTATTTGCCTCAACCTCACGTAGAACCATGTTTTTCAGTATTGATGTGTATCACCCAATATGTGGCATATCGTATCAACCCTGTATCGTACAGTATGGTATGAAGGCTTAATACAAGACTGTATCAACATATGGTATAGCTACTATACCAATTCTATCAACATGCCATGTAATAATATGGGGGCATTATTATACTGACCCAACCAATACTTGTAAGGTATTGGTATAGTCTCTGGTACTGATAGAAAACCTTGTTGCAAATAATACAAGAAACCTAGTGACATAGTGACATGCTAGTGATACAAGCAATTTGTCTTTTCTCAGATCTACTGAATCAGATGACTTTCCTTTCACCTTATATTTAACCCACCTCCACACCAAGCTTATCAGTTCTCTCTATATGAAATTCCACATGTCTGAACCTACATTATCACCCTACGCGGTAGCATTGCCATCACCCAAACTTCATTACCAGATATCTCACTGTATATAGTCCCTCCATGCCAAAATGCAAACTAGAATCATTTCAGTGTTCCATGACCATGCAGGAGATGACCTTGTTGTAGGAAACATAAATGAGTGCTAGTTATACATCTCCTTGTGAAAAACCAAGGATCAACAATATCTATATGCCACTTCTTGTTTTAGGTAGATATTCTGCTTCATCAAAGTAAATTCTATTGCAAAATAATAGACCAAGGATTAACAACAAAAATGAAGAGAGATAAAAAAGAACTGGCTTCCTGATGATTGAAACTACTTTGGTGTTAAAATCAACAACACAAGCCTGATGTCTTGATGGTGGACAAAGTTGGCTAGTGACGAAGATAAGGCTATGCACAACTAGAGATGGAAAGAAAAGCTTCTCATGCAAAATGGTTTAAAAATAAAAAGGGTGTCACACTATAATAGTATGAAGTTGAGCAGCTCATTTTTATTAAAAATCATATGCAAGAAAGAGGACCTCTACTCCTATCCTCTACTATTTATTTGTTGCCTTTGATCACTAAGCAATATTGATTGCAAGACAAACATATTTCCCTTCACAATGGATGGATATTCAGATGCTTCTGCATATTATGGAATTTTTACATTCCATATTATTATAAGAACTCATTGGTAACCTTTCATGAGTGTTCTCCTAAAGAATTCAATGTTGAGAAGAAAACTCTCTTGATGAAATGAAATATCCCCTATATCATAGTTTGAAAACTCAAAAACTCATCTCAAAAGTCAGCTGGGTTGAGTTGACTTGAAGACTCAACTAAGTGCCCAATGAATCTTGAATATCAAGATTTGATAATAATAAATTAATAAATAAAAATATATCATACATTATAACATATACAATGATGTGCTTATATGGATATATGTAAGTTATAGAACCGCAAAAGTGCCATATGCTAATCAGCATTAAATTACCATATTTCAGTACATAAAATGATTAAAAAAACTAAATAATAGACGCAAAAATCAATACATTGAGCTGCAACTAAAATGAAACTCACCTCAGCTATACTTAACTGTACCCCTCATCACTTGAATGGAGTATGAGTTTTGGAAAATCAATAAAACCAGTCTGAGTTAAGGACAACTTGATGAGTCAACCATGTATGATCTGATCCTTCAACCGGATTTTACACAAGCTGATTCAACCAGAAAATCTAATAGGTTGACTGTGCCGAGTTTCTAGTTGACTTGGTGAGTTTTAAATCTATGCTGTATATTGGATCTAAAGAAACTGTGTGATGGAAGTGTTCATCCAATAAATTTAAGGCTATTGTTGCCATCTATTCCAAAACCAATGAAGAGAAATTTAGTTTCTCCATTTATCACAACTTGTTAACTAGAAAATCCATTTTCATGTGAAGTCAAAGTCTTGCTTTATCCCTCCTATTCAAAAATAAGTTTCTATTTTACTTCTTAAGTTTGCAAGCTAGGTGTTTAGTATTTTACTTTTCACATCGGAAATCATCATATAACAGAAAGTAGTTTTCTTAAATGCACAATTTCTAATGCAGAACTGTATGATATTAAGTTCACTTGATTTACTTGAGACATACGCATTTGATCTCTGAGTAGCATTAACATGGCCTTGTTTAATTTATCATAAGGTGTATAACCATATAGTAATTATGTGTTAATGTGGACCAATTGTAAGATACCAGTAATGAGGATCTTTGGTTTCTGGGATTCTGAAACTCCAGTCATTCCTAAAATCGTATGGAGAGTCAGGTTACTGAAAGCTGTATCACACACAAGCACATGGTGTAAAAATTATCCAAGCATGCAACATTTGGTCTGTAAACTCACGCTTTTAACCATGCAAGCTCAAATCAGTCCCGAACAATATGGGAAGAGGCTTAGCTCATTTTTGGCTAACATGACCACTGAGGCACATTGACTATGAATTTTTAAGAAATTTTTGAAGGTCTAAACATGTCTATGATTAGTTTTTGTGCATTGGTATTGGAGTATCATACTCCTTTGATTATTTGTTTATTTTCTGTGATATCTGCTAAAAACTACAAACCTGTGACTCATTTAATGACCACTCTCCTAATTTTGGATTAAAAGTTTATGTAATTTCTATGCAAAGTATTGTGTTGTTTAAAATAGAAAACCGACTGTTGTTTTTCTTCTACAGTGCTGCTCCTCACTTAAACATCAATCTGCAAATGAACTATTGGCCATCCCTGTCTTGCAACCTTAGTGAATGTCAAGAACCCTTATTTGATTTCATGGCTTCTCTTGCAGTCAATGGGAGTAAAACTGCGAAAGTAAGATGCTGTTCATGCTTGACTTATATTTTCAAATAATGTACCTTATAGTAAATCATATGAACTTATAATTTCCAAAAGTAGCAAAGAGTTGGTAGCAATAGATGTATGTCAAACAATTATGTTGTAGAAAAAAATGTACATAAGATGAATGTAGCGGAAATGAGAATATTAAGACGGATATATGGTAATGCAAGAAAGATAAGATAAGAAATGAAACCATTCGTAAAAGGTAGAAGGTAGAGGTATCTTCAATCAAGGATAAATTAATGAAAGGATGACTTAGATGGTTTGGATATATGTAACGTAGACCTAGAGATGCATTTATACGAAGGAGTGACTTGATGCATGTATAAGAAAAAGAGGTAGAGGTAGACCGAAAATCACATGAGAGGAAGTAATAAAGAAATATTTAGAATCTTTGCATCTTACAAAAAATATAATTTAAAACAAAACTGAATGGAGAAAAAGGATTCATGTAGCTGATGCAACTAGTATGAGATTAAGGCTTTGTTGTTACTGTTGTTATTATGGAAAATCTTCTCATCAGTTTACAACTTGCAGTATAATAAATTCTACTATATTCAATTTTCCTTTCATGGAGATGCTTGTTTGCTAGCATATCACATATATTAAATTGATATTTATTTTAACTTTGCTACTCGAAGGTTTTTATAATGTGATTGTTTATGTTCTAAGAGTTTGATATTAAATTATTAGATGTTGGATTGTGCAGTGGATAGAGTATGGTCAGTCCATTTTACAGTTATTATAAATTATGATATCTTTCATCTTGGTATGAGGCTGATATATGCTTGTATAAGTTGGAGGCGCATCAGATTGACCAAGCTACTGCCATAGATCATGGTTCACTATTTTGTTAATTTAATGATCTTCACTGACAGGATTAACCCTCTAAATCCATGGGTTGGATGTGAATTTAGAAATTGGTTTTCTACAATGGAGCTATGTCTACTTGCAATAAGGATAAAAATGATAATTTTATTGGTTGCGTTTAAGATCAAATTAGCAGCTGGTTTCAGGTCACCTGGTCCTGGACTTGCATCAATTTCATGTGCAAGGGAAAAATGATCAATGATGATATTCAGAAGGCAACTATCTAAACATCCATGTTGAGGAGGGGCTAGTTGCTTGTGCTTTCCAATGCACAACTTGCTCATTAGCATGGAAACAATGGGAGGTGGGAAAGATAACTGAGAAAAATATATGGATAAATATTTTCCAAATAAAACAGAAATCATCTTGTGAAGACTCAATTAGCTGTGGCCTGCAATTGTCCGTGAAGGGGAACCTTTGTTTTCTTGGACGATTTTAAGCCAACTTACAATGAAACACGCAACTAAACAGTTAATGTGCCATGTCAAAGTTGAACAAGTTAAAATAACATGATTACAAACAGCTAATAAATTTCAACTCAACTCATCTAAGCCTTTTACCAACTAAATGGGGTCGGTTACATGAATCTGCTTCCTCCACTCTACTTTATCTAGGATCAAGTTGACATTTAAATTACAAATAGTTATATCTTTTTTAATTATTTCTGTTCATGTTAGTTTAGGTCTATCTCTACCTCTATCCTTACCATGAATTGTTACAAGATCACTCTTTCTAACTAGAGCATCTAAAGGTCTACGTTGTATATGTCCAAACCACCGTAATCGATTTTTTCTCATTTTATCTTTGGGGCTACTCTTGTCATTTCTCTTATATGTTTATTTCTAATCCTATCTTTTAAAGTTTTACCACATATCCATCTTAACATACGCATTTCTGTTACACTTAACTTATTCACATGTTGCTTCAATATTGTTCAACACTCTGTTCCATATAGCATAGCTGGTCTAATAGCAGTTTTATAGAATTTTTCTTTCAATTTTAATGGGATGCGCCAATCATACAATACTCCCAAAGCATTCCTTCACTTAATCCATCCTGCTTTAATTCTATGATTCACATCTTCATCTATTTCACCTTCTTGCTGGATAATTGATTCCAAATACCTAAATTTTTCACTCCTTGATATCTCTTGGCTTGCCATCTTCACTGTTTCTTTATTTGTATTTTACTCCTACTAAATTATATTTTATGTATTCGGTTTTAGTTCTACTAATCTTAAAACCTTTAGATTCTAAAGCCTCTCTCCAAATCTAGCTTAGCATTTACTCCAGATTTAGTTTCATCAACACTATATAATCTGTAAATAACATACACCATGGGATATTATTTTGAATATGTTTGGTTAATTCATCCATAACTAATACAAAAAAGATACGGATTTAAGGCAGATCCTTGATGTAAACCTACAGTTTTGAATAGCCCTTCAAAACCTTGTGTTGTGTAGAGTTAGATTCCATGAAGATCAGTTGCCAACCAAGAGAAAAAGGTAGGATCAACAAAATTTATGATGATATATAACTGTTATATGCAACATGTCGGAGTTCAAGGGCTGACAGCAGGAGGTCAAAATCTTCACTTAATTCCTAAATTTTCTTAAAGGCTGCTAATCA
Organism: Calamus simplicifolius; assembly: GCA_900491605.1. Classification (NCBI taxonomy): domain Eukaryota; kingdom Viridiplantae; phylum Streptophyta; class Magnoliopsida; order Arecales; family Arecaceae; genus Calamus; species Calamus simplicifolius. The sequence goes on along the minus strand of UESW01002728.1, from coordinate 106,852 downwards.
TGAGTGGATCTAGTAATGATTAGCTGACATTTAATGATCAATCACGCATAAAGATTGTGTGAGAGAGAGAGAGAGAGAGAGAGAGAGAGATTCCATGAAGATCGGTTGCCAATCAGGATAATTAAGATTTAAGGGTCTAGGACCAACAGAAATATATATAGTATATATATATATATATATATATATATATATATATATATATATATATATGAAATGGTGGAATTTTCTGGGCTGATGATAACATGTGAAAATTTCCACTTAATTTTTGGATTTTCTCAAGTGCTGCTAATCACTGATCTTGTAATGACTAAAAGACATTTCAAGCTCACAAACATATAGAATAAATGCATGAGCAGTGAGCAATATTAGTGCAAATATTGAGTTAGATGTTGCTAGTAAGTAAAACATGGCATGATTTCAAGTGTAATTAATTGTCGGTGGCTAACCTACTTCTCCCAAGATAACTGCATTGACATCATTATAATTCAACTTTTTGTTGGAGGGATAGATGGGATTACTGATAATCGGATAAGATAAAAATTTTAAATTTTGCTATGGTTATCTTCAAGGATAAAATGAGTTGGAGGTTCTGATCTCCGGTGAGATCCCCATGATCAGAACAATCCGATCAAAACTCTTATCATGGAGAAGATAAGCGTGGATTAAAATATTAAATCCGGTTGGTACGGAAGCGATACCAGTAATCAAACTTATGAACAATCATGACAATCATTACTTAATTAGAGAAAATGATTGCGTACCTTTTTACTAAAGATTTTTATTGGATTTTCTCATGAATAAGGAAGACTCCTCTGCGTGAAGGCTTCTATACCGGAGACTCTTCGAAGGAGTGGAGACTCTAAGATCGCTGATTCTTCTTAGGAATAAACGGGATAATCTTTAATCCTCAACTCCCTGAATGAGCAAGGGGTATCGCTAAGGAAATAAGCAAGAATTTTTTGGTGAATAAAAATCAGCCGAATTCTTTTGTGTTTCTCTCTTCTGGATCTCTCTGTCTTTACTGTTCTTAAAAACAGATGAAGACGGACGAATGAAAAATGAAAAAAAAATTCTCTTTGCTTTCTCTTATCATGGTGCTCGCTATTTATAAATGGGAAGCAATACTTTGATCGAAGAAAGCATCGCGTCCCTATGGGAGAGACGCTTCTCATCATCATCCAAAGATGCGCGAAGAAGACACCGGTTCATAAAAAAATACGTTGTCTTTTCTGCGCCTGATCTGAGAACATCATGCCCAACTTAGAATAGGCCCGCTGGTCTAAAGGCTCATTGGGACCAAGACCCATAGAGCCTAAACCCAAAGTTCTCAAACCACCCATGGCCTCCACTTTGGTCACGGATCCATGTTACAGAGTTTAGTTTCATTAAGAAACTTTTCTCCGAATTTTTCTAAAAAATAAACACAATATTAGGCGGCATTACTTGTTCATCGCGTCACCTAAAATTTTAAAAATAAATTCTTAAAATTTAGGAGCAAGTTTCCTTTTTATGGTCTACACCTTGAACTTCGCGGGACACACATAACCTAGTTCCCAAGAATATTGTCCTTACACCGCCATTCCCTATGACTTGAGACAATATTCTTAGTTGTGATTTATTTCCATCAGAAAATCACAACTGCACTCCAGGATATGCGCGATATTTACGTCAAGATATAATAAATTATCACATAAGATAAATCCATCCATGACCTATGAGATCAATACGCAAATGGTTCCTTCATGCGACACTCGAATATCGGCATCAAGTAATTTGTGTACTATCACTTGTCCAATATCCATCTAACACTTTGGGCTCTAGGTTCCCTCATATCCATCCACTGAGCGTCATGAATCAACCCGTCGATTGATGTCTACGCTCGATCTATAAAGATCACTATGCATAGTTTTAAGATAGATTAATTTGAACCTCTCAAGGGTGTATTATTACTTTCTCGTAGAAAGTACATGAATGACTATATTGCGAGTATGTTCTTAGACCCTAGTGGCATATGCCCAATCCACCGAATATCAATCATTTATGGATTTTGCTCATTTGGTGAATCAAAGCATATACGCTATAAGTCTGAGTTCAGTGACTTGCTCAAGCTTAAGAACAATCGTACTCTCATAGCTATAAGTTAAATTTCATGATAGTACATTTCCAAAATTTATTCTCATGTAAGTCCGTCAATACGCAATATGCATACTAGTATACTAATTCGAGAATCCCTCTCAAATAGTCAAGACAAACTATTTCCCCAATTGAAAATTACGTATACTTCAATTTCTCATAATAAAGCGCCTAACTTTATTAAAATTGTGACAATTATATTTCAAATGTAATAAAATGATCTCGAGTCTTCTGTACTCATGTGTGAAGCATCTCGAGCACTCAAGATCATTATTTCTAACATTCGTAGATCTTTCAGGAGAATTACATACAACAAGTATATTGGATGCAAATATCAAATCATTTGTTATATATCATCTGATGTCAATCATTATAGAAAAATTATGTCTTTAGACCACAATTTCCAACATACTCCCACTTGGGCTAAAATACATACTACCATAACCTAACTCCCATCCCCTCAACATGACTTGTAAAAATATTTCCCTTGAGGGTCTTGGTAAAGGGATCAGCTAAGTTTTCCAATAAGGCGATCTTGAGCACTTCCACTTCTTTCCGCTGCACAAACTCTCGGATCAAGTGAAACTTGCGCTCAATGTGCTTGCCTTTAGTGTGATAACGAGGTTCCTTCACTTGAGCAATCGCAGCCGTATTGTCACAATACAGTGTTAAAGGTCTCTCAATTGAAGGTACAATCTCTAATTCCATAAGAAACTTTCTTTGCCAAACTGCTTCTTTTGCTGCCTTAGATGCTGTCACATACTCAGCTTCCATGGTGGAGTCTGCGATACAAGATTGTTTCACACTCCTCCAACTGATAGCAGCACCACCTAATGTAAATATAAAACCGGATGTAGATCTTCTAGAATCTTTATCTGCCTGAAAATTAGAATCAGTATATCCCATTGGGATAAGCTCATCACTATGATATACAAGCATATAATCTTTCGTTCTTCGAAGATACTTGAAGATATGCTTAACAGCTATCCAATGTTGTATCCCTGGGTTCGACTAGTAACGGCTGACCATACCTACGGCGTAACAGATATCAGGTCTTATGCATAACATGGCGTACATAAGGCTACCAACAGCCGAAGCATATGGTACCTTACTCATTGTACGTTTTTCCTCATCAGTCTTGGGACATTGGTCCTTTGATAGAGGAACATCATGCCTGAAGGGTAACATACCCTTTTTGGAGTCATGCATTGAGAACCTATGTAGAATCTTATCTATATAAGCCGCCTGAAATAAATCCAATGTTCTTGTCTTTCGATCTCGTAAAAGTTTGATCCTAAGAACATAGCTAGCATCTCCGAGATCTTTCATACTGAATTAATGTGATAGTCAAATCTTGACTGAGGACAATGCTGCGACATCATTGCCAATAAGCAACAAATTATCTACATATAATATCAAAAACACTACAGCTTTACCATCTAAACTCTTGTAGACACATGGCTCATCAGGGTTCTGATTAAAACCATAGAATTTAATTGCCTGATCGAATCTAATGTTCCATGATCTGGATGCTTATTTAAGTCCATAAATGGACCTTTTAAGCTTGCAAACCATGTTCTCTTAGCCTCGAGATATGAACCCCTCTGGTTGGACCATATAGATAGTCTCGTCAAGATATCCATTAAGGAAAGCGGTCTTGATGTCCATCTGCCAAATCTCATAGTTAAAATGAGCTGCTATGGACAAGAGAATCCGAATTGACTTTAGCATGGCAACAGGTGAAAAAGTTTCCTCGTAATCTATACCCTCCTAAGTATAGCCCTTTGCCACCAACCGTGCTTTGAAGGTTTCAACCTTCCCATCCGGTCCTCTCTTCCTTTTGTAGATCCACTTGCACCTAATGGGTTTGATCCTAGTTGGTACATCTACAATATCCCAAACTTCATTCGAGTACATAGATTCCATTTCCGATTCCATAGCCTTGTGCCATTGGTCCGCATCTACATCCGTGACAGCTTCATCGTAACTAGTGGGATTCGATTCTTGTTCATTAGAGATCGCTACATAGGATTCTCCAAAGAACATAAACCTATTAGGTGGTCTCAAAATCCTCCCACTGCGACGAACCATGGGTGTCGCATCTAATACTGGTTCGGCAATAGGTGTTTATTCCTTATCATTATGTCTTGAATTGGAAGATGATCCCTCAGGTGTGTTCCTGTAGAACCACCTTTTTAGGATCAGCGGTACTAATACAATTATCTTCTAATAATCTAGCATTCGTGCTGACGAACACATTTCGACTCTCAGGATTATAGAAGTAGCCGCCTACTGTTCCTTTTGGGAAAAACCCAATAGCAAAGTATAGATCTTGATCCGAATTTAGACGCCTTTTCAGTCAATACATAAGCAGGACATCCTCATACTTTGAGGTACCTTGGATTGGACTTACGTTCAGTCCACATCTCATTGGAGTCTTGGGTACTAACTTAGATGGAACTAAATTCAAAATATATGCTGCCGTTTCTAGAGCAAATCCCCAAAAGGATTCTGGTAAACTCGCATGACATATCATGCATCTTACCATCTCAAGTAGAGTTCTGTTTCTCCTTTCTGCTACCTCATTCTGTTGTGGTGTTCTAGGAGCAGTAAGTTGAGAAACAATGCCATTGTCAATGAGAAACTGTTTATATTCTTCAAGAAGGTATTCACCTCCACGATCTGATCTAACCGCTTTGATTCATTTTCCCAACTGATTCTCAACTTCAGCCTTGAACTGCTTAAACTTTATAAAAGCCTCAGACTTATGTCGCATCAGATAAACGTATCCATATCTTGAGTAATCATCAGTAAAAGTAATGAAATACTCAAAACTTCCTCGGGCTTGTAACGTCATTGGTTCACATACATCAGTGTGCATCAAGTCCAGTAAATTAAAGGCCCTAAGGCCTTTGGTCTTAAAAGACCTTCTAGTCATTTTTCCTTCCAAACAGGATTTGCATTGAGGCATTTTATCCATATCCAAAGGACCCAAGGATCCATCCTGGATAAGCCTCTTAATCCTATTAAGGTTTATGTGACCTAGTCTTAAATGCCAAAGTGTTTCCTCATTATGTTCAGGTTTTCTCTTATTTGAGACAGTATGCACTCTCAGTGTCATTGGATGTGGGAGTTATTGGATGTACATAATATAAATTTCCTAATTTTGATCCTCTACAAATTTTTTACCATTTTTACTAATGGAAACATCAGAATGGAAAGAAACATTGTAACCATAGGAAATCAAACATGCTACTGAAATTAAATTTCTTTTAATGTCTGGTACATATAAGCAATCATCCAATACAAGTTTTTTATTACATCCAAAAGATAAACTAACTCTACCAATACTAGTAGCTCCTCCTTTTACTCCTGTCCCCAGCCTCAGTAATATCTCTCCTCTATTGAGTTTCCTGGTTACCGGGAACCCCTGCAATGAATTGCATATGTGATTAGTGGCTCCTGAGTCTACAATCCAGGATACAGTAGAATCCCACTAAACATGTTTCAATAACAAAAATATTACCTGCTGCATTCTTCTTGGCAATTAGTTTTGGGCCGTTTGTCTTCCAGTGCCCTTTCTGGTTGCAGTGAAAACATCTCCCTTTTACTGTTCCTTTAGCGGTCTTTGTCTTTTTGATCTTGCCACCTGCTACTTTAGGATGTTGCTTCTTCTTTCCTTTGGGCCTTTTGGGCTTAGAAGAAGAAGCCTTAGTAAAGTGAACTGCCTTTTCTTTCCCTAGAATCTGCTCAGTTGATTGCAGCTCTTTCATGAGCTCTGGGAGGGTCATGCCAAGTTTGTTCATTGAATAGTTAAGCTTGAATTGATCAAATGAACTCGAGAGGGTTTCCAGCACTATATCTATCTGAGTCTCTTGGTCGATCTCAGCACCCAAATCGATGGCCTCATATAGGTAGCCCATCACTTTAAGCATATACTCTCGGACTGGGGTACCTTCAGCCATACGAGTATTGATCAGCTTCCTAATAGCACTTTGTCGTGCAGCCCTGCTCGAATGAGCGAATATCTCTTGGAGACTAAAAATCATATCATAAGCCATCTCCATGTTTTGATGTTGCTGTTGTAGCACTGGGCTTAAGGAAGCCAAGATATAGCATTTGGCCATCTCATCAGCCTCGTTCCATTTTTCAAATTCAAGCTTTTCATTATCCGTTGGGTTTTGACCTAACTAAGGACAAATATCTGTTAAGACATATTTATACCCAGCAGAAGTGAGTACTATGTCCAAATTTCTCTTCCAATTCAAATAGTTTGGTCCGGTTAACTTATTATCATTAAGTATAGAAGCAAGTGGAGAAAATGATGACGACATCTAAAATATAAATAATGGCATACATGCATCAGTTATATATGCTCCATAAATATTCTTTTAACATTAAGATTACTAAGTAGAAAAAACTTTAAAAAATCTACAAAGTCTCAATATAACAGTGTATTGACCTCCATAAAAATGAGTCAACCAAAGTCCCACTGGTCATAGTCCCCAAGTGCTGAACCAACAGCCTTACTTGGTTATGATCACTGCTTTGGTTTTTTTTTTTTTTTGGCTCTTATCATTATAGGTCAAGTGTTAACCAAGGTTTAATCTTCTGGGATTAACAAGTTTGAAAACTTCATCCCTAATGGGGGTCACGCATGTGACATGAGTAAGTGTTTAAATAGGACACCCTAGATTATTCATTTAATTCTTAGAACTATGCAAACTAATGGCATACCCCATCCCTAATGGGGGTTACGCATGTGACACGAGTAAGTATATCATATGCAACAAAGAATTAAATATTTATTGAAAATTCTTTCACTATAACTGATGTATGTACTCCATCCCTAATGGGGGTCACGCATGTGACACGAGTAAGCATATGCATCATAGCGAGAATCAACCTTTTTGGGAAGCCGCGGGTTACATGTTACCCTCACACACTTGATAATTTGTTAATTAAGTTTTTGTATGGTTTGTGATTTACCTTATGTCCAAATGGCCTTGGACATACCTTTAATCACTTAACCAATTATGTAATCATTTTGTGATTAACGCCCATAATTGTCATAGGTGATTTGGTTTTTAACCTATTCAATCATGCCAATTTAGGGTCCTTTAATCATTTAATTACATTTAACTCATAATATTCTAATGAGTGATACCATGGTAATAAAACATGCATAAAATACACATAAGCAATAAAAATAAATAAATAAATAATAAATTGCTGTGCTAGCCCAAACAGCGAAGGCATTCCAGAATCACAATAAAAATATTAATCGGACCACAATCATCTTGGCCGTCCCTTTCCAATTAACAAGATGCCCCCAGCCCCCATAAACACAAGTGCATGGTAGGATAAGAGCATCATGTTGATCTTCAACTACCACGAGCTCGATTCTTAAATGCCTCATTTAAACATCTCTTCCAACTAAATAGCTCTTTCTCTCTCATCCTTCAATCTTTCCGTTATCTTTAATAAATCCATTCGGACCAGAACCTTAACCTTCTCACGTCTTGAGGTCTCATGCCGTGGAGTCCCTTCTTCTCACGTGGAGTCCGGACGGAAGAAGGGAGGCATCCTTCTTTCTTTTTGTTCGTTCCTGGCACCAGACGGACCAAACAAGAAGTCATCCGAACGGAAGAAGGGAGCCCAACGTCCGAGTTGCTTCCGTGGAGTCCTTTCGTTCCTAGCATCAGACAGACCGAACGGAAGGAGGCTAACGTCCTTCTCAATCGTCCGACTTCTATTCAAAAGTGTGGAGTCCAGACGTTCCAAGAAGTGGAAGGTCAACCGTCTGGCTTCTTCTTCCCTTCCGCATGGAGTCCCAATCATCCGATCTGGTTCTCCATTGTCCAATCCCAAGGACTCTTTCGGAAGGAACCACATGGAGTCCACGGAAGAAGGGAGCCCGTCTATATTCCTTCCGTTACAAGAAGATGGGAGAAACTCGTTCCCGAACGCGTGGAGTAGAAGGACAGAAATGTCCTTCATTGAGTCCGGACGTTCCAGGAAGTAGGGAGGAAAAACGGACGGAAGATCTATGCCTATTCTAATATTTTCCATCTTCTCCGGAGAGAGGAGGCGTCCATGTAGATTATCTATTATCAAAACCAACGCTCTGATACCAGTTTTTTTATTGGATGGATAGATGGGATTACTGATAATCGGATAAGATAAGAATTTTAAATTTTGCTATGGTTATCTTCAAGGATAAAATGAGTTGGAGGTTCTGATCTCCGGTGAGATCCTCATGATCAGAACAATCCGATCAAAACTCTTATCATGAAGAAGATAAGCGTCGATTAAAATATTAAATCTGGTTGGTGCGGAAGCGATACCAGTAATCAAACTTATGAACAATCATGGCAATCATTACTTAATTAGAGAAAATGATTGCGTACCTTTTTACTAAAGATTTTTATTGGATTTCCTCGTGAATAAGGAAGCGTCCGTGCGTGAAGACTCCTCTGCGTGAAGGCTTCTATATCGGAGACTCTTCGAAGGAGTGGAGACTTTAAGATCGCTGATTCTTCTTAGGAATAAACGGGATAATATTTAATCCTCAACTCCCTGAATGAGCAAAGGGTATGGCCAAGGAAATAAGCAAGATTTTTTTTGTGAATAAAAATCAGCCGAATTCTTTTGTGTTTCTCTCTTCTGGATCTGTCTTTACTGTTCTTAAAAACAGATGAAGACGGACGGATGAAAAATGAAAAAAAATTTCTCTTTGCTTTCTCTGATCATGGTGCTCGCTATTTATAAATGGGAAACGATACTCTGATTGAAGAAAGCGTGCGTCCCTATGGGAGAGACGCTTCTCATTATCATCCAAAGATGCGCGAAGAAGACACCGCTTCATGAAAAAATACGTTGTCTCTTCTGCGGCTGATCTGAGAACATTATGCTCAACTTAGAATAGGCCTGCTGGTCTAAAGGCTCATTGGGACCAAGGCCCATAGAGCCTAAACCCAAAGTCCTCAAACCACCCATGGCCTCCACTTTGGTCACAGATCCATGTTACAGAGTTTAGTTTCATTAAGAAACTTTTCTCCGAATTTTTCTAAAAAATAAACACAATATTAGGCGGCATTACTTGCTCATCGAGTCACCTAAAATTTTAAAAATAAATTCTTAAAATTTAGGAGCGAGTTTCCTTTATGGTCTACACCTTGGACTTCGCGGGACACACATAACCTAGCTCCCAAGAATATTGTCCTTACACCGCCATTTCCTATGACTCGAGACAATATTCTTGTGATTTATTTTCTTCAAAAAATCACAACTGCACTCCAGGATATGCGCGACATTTACGTCGAGATATAATAAATTATCACATAAGACAATTTCATCCCTGACCTATGAGATCGATACGCAAATGGTTCCTTCATGCGACACTCGAATATTGTCATCAAGTAATTTGTGTACTACCATTTGTCCAATATCCATCTAACACCTTAAGCTCTAGGTTCCCTCATATCCATCCACTGAGCGTCATGAATCAACCCGTCGATTGATCATGTCTACGCTCGATCTATAAAGATCACTATGCATAGTTTTAAGATAGATTAATTTGAACCTCTCAAGGGAGTGTTATTACTTTCTCATGGAAAGTACATGAATGACTATATTGCGAGTATGTTCTTAGACCCTAGTGGCATATGCCCAACCCACCGAGTATCAATCATTTATGGATTTTGCTCATTTGGTGAATCAAAGCATATACGCTATAAGTCTGAGTTCAGTGACTTGCTCAAGCTTAAGAACAATCGTACTCTCATAGCTATGAGTTAAATTTCATGATAGTACATTTTCAAAATTTATTCTCATGTAAGTCCGTCAATACGCAATATGCGTACTAGTATACTAATTCGAGAATCCCTCTCAAATAGTTAAGAGAAACTATTTTCCCAATTGAAAATTACGTATACTTTAATTTCTCATAATAAAGCGCCTAACTTTATTAAAATTATGACAATTATATTTCGAATGTAATAAAATGATCTCATGTCTTCTGTACTCATGTGTGAAGCATCTCGAGCACTCAAGATCATTATTTCTAACATTCGTAGACCTTTCAGGAGAATTACATACAACAAGTATATTGGATGCAAATATCAAATCATTTGTTATATATCATCTGATGTCAATCATCATAGAAAAATTATGTCTTTTAGACCACAATTTCCAACACTTTTTGTGTATCATCTCTTGTTTAATTGTTGTTAATATATCAATGTTGAATATCCTTCATAATGCTTACAGGTCAATTATGAAGCAGGTGGTTGGGTGACACATCAGGTATCAGACATCTGGGCAAAAACATCACCTGACCATGGTGACCCTGTGTGGGCTCTATGGCCAATGGGTGGAGCTTGGGTTTGCACACATTTATGGGAGCATTATCGTTTCACTATGGATAAAGTACTTACTATAGACACTTTTGTTTGTTATATTGTTGAACTGTTAGCTTGCATAACCATTGCAGTATCTGATGTTCCCTAGTCAATTACCATTTTGCAAGATTTGAAATCACAACCATGTGGAACTGTGCCATATTGTGATTTGAAATCCAATCATGTACTGTACCAACCCGTATTGACACAGGATCAGCCAGTTCCACAAATTATAAGAGTGGTATTGCGTCTCATGCTGTGCTAGTACATGAACAATATGGGGTTGATATGTGAGATTTCAAAACTTTATTTTGTGAACATGTGTTTACTCTTAAAGTATCAATTTTTCCTTTTCAAGTCGTCAAAATTGGCGCAGAATGTGGGCTTCATATCTAGAATACTCAGTATGCTCTTCATTCCCATTGATATTGTAATACCTATATTTCTTTTTTTTTTTCTTTCACCACTGAATAACTTTACACATTAAATTTTGGCCACATAAATCCTAGATAGATCTTCTATTTTGCATAAATGTCTGACAAAATTCACCTCCTGAGCTATAATGTTATGCCTCAATACACAGTGTTCCCAACATATAAATTATATGATTAAAGTACCAGGGAAGATGTTCTGGTGATTTGAATGCTTATAGTTGGAATGAATTGGTGCTCAGTTTTATTATTTTATGATCACTTCGGGATGATATACAAAAAGCTGAAGCTGTCCTTTCGTTTGTGAATAGTTTATTCGTAGATTTCAGTCATGATGTTTAATCTACTGAAAAAGTTCAAAAGTGATATCAATCCTAACCTGATGAGTCCCAAGCGAGTATATGCCGGTCTTTTTTCCCCAGGAAGTAGTAGAGAACTGGGAAAGACTGCTATATCTGAGAGAGTACCTAAAAGTAGCCAAAGTGAAATTTGTCATAGTTACCTGTCAGATTCGCTTGTTTTCCCTCTGGTAGAAGATTTAGGAGCCTTACTAACTTTTCTATTTTGTGTTTAGGGTTTTTTAGAGAATAAAGCATACCCTCTGTTGGTAGGATGTGCTTCCTTTCTGTTGGACTGGTTAATTGAAGGACGTAGGGTGAATTTGGCAGGATGTGCTTCCATTCTGTTGAAGAGGTTAATTGAAGTACGTGGGGGGTATTTGAAAACGAATCCTTCTACTTCTCCAGAACATTATTTTATTGCTCCAGATGGGAAGACTGCAAGTGTCAGCTATTCAACAACTATGGATATGGCCATCATAAGAGAAGTTTTTTCTGTGGTTATTTCATCTGCTGAGGTAACTATTGTTACTCAAAACTTAAAGTTGGATGCATGCCTGCAGACGCTTTGTCAACCTCCTTATTCATCAAATCAGATTCTTACTACTTCGTATAAACAATCCTTCACATATACATATGCTTTGTTGACCTCCTTATTTATTGAATCAGATGCTTACTACTTTATATAAACAATGTATACAAGAAATTATTCAAATTGTTTGTAAACCTAGGTATTGGGGAAATCCGATAGTGATTTTATCAAGCAGATCAAGAAGGCACTATCAAGGTTGCCTCCGACAAAAATAGCAAGAGATGGTTCGATCATGGAATGGGTAAGACAAACCTGTACTTCAGCTGTCTTTGATCCCTTGTCCTCTTTTTTCTGTGGCTGTTTACAATGTCCTAATTTGGTTTTGTTGCTTTAAATTTTTATATGTTTTACTTGTTCTCTTAACTTCAGTTGTGTGATAACCTTAAAATTTGTATATTTTTATATATGGCAGGCACAAGATTTTCAGGATCCAGAGGTGCATCATCGACATGTATCACACTTATTTGGACTTTTCCCAGGACATTCAATAACAGTTGAGCAAACACCTGATCTGTGCAAAGCTGCTGCCAACAGCCTTGTCAAAAGAGGTTTGTGGAAGAAAAGTATAAGAAAAGTTCAATTATGTGCATTTTGTTTGATAAAACCTACAATTTTTTTTAATGATTTTTTGATGCTAAACTATACTTGTTCTCTAAGCAACCAAGACGAGCTTTATTTTGGTTGATCAAATATGTCTTAATTTAGTTGCTTTCCATATGATTTTAATTTAGTTACAATTCGGGAAGTCTCATGGGACCCACCGATATGAGTTACTATCCCAAGTGTTCCGGTGTCCAATTGGTGCATTTTGGGACAATCCCAACCCAAGTGTCAAGCTGGAGTTCGACAGTGGCATATCCTATTCTATTGAAAAATTGGAATGGCTCCATCTTACATGATTTAAAACCTTGATATCTGAAATGCGAGGAATCCATAGATCACATTTTAGAAAGATTAATGATGCATCTAGGGTAGTGATTATATGTTGCTAGTTCGTTTGACTTGACTGCAGTTGAAAAAAAAAAAAAAACAACTTGAAGGTAAAAAGTTAGTAAAAAATTGAGGGAAGAAGATAGAAGTGGGAGTGTTATAGAATATTAACTGATAAAGAGAAAATAGACTTGGACTAGGCCCCTTTTCATAATTAAAAGTTTCTGTTTGTGATCTGCAAGCTCTAATGCAACATTAGAAGGGTCTTGTGATTTATTGGTCAACCAATCTTTCTTGTAAGAGAGCCCTTGAGGGACTCAGACCTCAGGAACCAGACTCATCTAGACTTTAAGGAAGCTACTAGAGACAAGGGAAGATACTTAGAGACTCCAGTTTCTAGGCCTACGTTTGGTTGCTGAGAAAGTGAAAGAAAATCAAGAATTTCCTCTGATTGAAAAGACAAGGCAGATGCTTGGGGGGGGGGGGGGGGGTGGAGCTTTCTAGGTTCATTTCACCAAGAAAATCAAAGTGAGAATTATAGACAAAAGCTATCTCATTGGTTGGTCTTGGATTGCCATTACTATTTCTGTTATCTTGTTCAAACCATCTCAATAAGTGAAGTTTTGTTTTCTCTCAATATTGATTGTCAATTTTTCACCACATATTTTCGCTCGAATATTTTCATTCTGAAATTCCTCGGCTAGCAAACATTGGAAAAGGAGATTTCAATGTAATAAACTTTCTTTTCTTTATGGGCTGTTTTATGTTCAGAAATAGGGGCTGTTTTATAGACACAAATATCGCCTGTGCTGGCCAATAAGACAACAACTTTTTTCTATTGTAGGATGATCACAATTAGTATATGACAGTACCAATGTCTGAATAATAGTATACTAATTCTAAGAGTTATAGATTGATCCTCACTAATTTCTAAGTTTCTGCGGGCACTTCATCAATAAATTAGGATATATACATAAATCTTTTCTGAGTTTCGTAGAACAGTAAGAGTCAACTAAACTATTGTAAGCTAAATTGCAAGCTACCATGTGTTAGGCTGATGATCATGGTTGTAATTTGTCTTCTTGTTACAAACTATTAATAATCTAAGTGAATATTCTTAGGCTCTCTCTTGATATCATGTGCAAATGGCTTCACATGGCCCCCAAACAAGATGCCTGGTGTCCTACATTTTCCCACTTCATGTTACTCTCATCTGCTCTTGTGCTCTCCACTCATAAAATTTAGTTCATGCTCTTGTTTTCCTATATCAATGTCATGTCTAAATCATTTCTTTAGTTGTCATATTTTGACAATTTCCTATTTATGTCTTGTGACCAATTCTGAATTTACTAGCCACTGGCTGATTCTGAGAATGCCTTCCTTTTATCTGTTGGCTACGAGTTTTGGATGCAGCCAAGAGAAAATTAGATGTCTTCTGTGGTTTACTTCTGAGTTTTCTCTGAGGCATAGATCAGCGTGGGGAGTTTGATTCATTTATTATTATTTACTGTTAAATGTTGTGCGAGTTCTAACGAAGAAACTAATTTTTGTTATGCACTGCACAGAGAGGGATGGGACTTTGAAACAACCTCAAACTAATAGTATTAAGAAAAATAGTACTGAGACCCATACTGTTACATTACTGGTTCGGTACGTGTTCCTATATTGACAGGATGCTATTCTTTTTTCATGGTTAACCACATGGTACCAGGTGGTAAGGGTCAGTTTCATTCCTATCGAATCAAAACTTAATATTGTATCGGTATCTTGTTAGTATGGTATAGTCGGTATACAGCAAACCATTTCATTACCATAGCATGGATGATGGGTGAGAAATAAGAGTTTGATGTGAAAAGACTTTTTTTTCCCTGGTTTTTGGTGGGGGGCGCATCAGAAGTTGTTGCTTTGCTAACTCATTAAGGAAAATGACAGATAAGTTAGCTAGGAACGAAGTGCTGCATGCATAAGAAATATCAAAAGCTGATGCCCCCTCAGAATTTAAATACCTGTTATCTGGATGATCGTTGGATCTTTCTTAATAAAACCAATGAATATGAAAATAACAAGCTCTAAATATGCATTTGCATGACGTAGAGCATTGGCCTTTCTATAGTGTAGTTTGAGAGGTGAAGAAAATAAACCTCACCATGTTGATTCAACATACCTTTTTGGGCATCTATTTTACATGGTAACCAACCTGTTAAAAGTGTAGTTCTCATTACCAGGATATGTCTTATTGATTAGGTTTCAGCCAGTCCTCAACAAGCTTAGCCTTCCAGTTATTTTGAATGTAACTGAATGCAAACATCTATAATTTTCACATCATTCTTGTTTTGACTAATGTTTCATTGGATTTTTCCAGGGGATGCTGGCCCAGGATGGTCAATGACATGGAAGATGGCTTTGTGGGCCCGCCTTCGCAACAGTGAACATGCATACAATCTGGTCAGGCAGTTGATAAACTTGGTAGATCCTGATCATGAAGCTGCTTTTGAAGGAGGGTTGTATGGTAACTTGTTTTCAGCACACCCTCCATTCCAGATTGATGGTAACTTCGGGTAAATCATGCGATTTCATGCCAACTTTAACAAGTGGATAAACATTTTTAAACAAAAGGCTAAATTTTCATCAAAGCCAACTATTTCTGATACCTCTCCTTTCAGTTTCACAGCGGCGATTGCAGAAATGCTTGTCCAGAGCACAGAGCAAGATCTCTATTTACTTCCAGCTCTCCCACTAGATAAATGGCCTGAAGGTTGTGTTAAAGGTTGAAGGCCAGGGGCAATGTAACAGTTAATGTCTGCTGGAAGAAAGGGGATATTCATGAAGCCAGCCTTTGGTCGAATCAAGATTGTGTCAAGAAATTGCATTACAAGGGAACTGTCACGGCTGTTACATTATCCCATGGAAAAAATCATGTACTCGATAGGAATCTAAAAGTCATGAAGACATATACCTAGAAAAAAGGAACATTTTGATGACTATCTGCTATTTTATAAGGGTCAACAGAAGAAACAATAGTTTCTCAAGACCATCAACTAAGGAGCATCCTTTTCTTTGCTTCAATTTAAGTCATCGCATACATTTGTCTTAGCATCATTTTCTTTTAATGTATTAGAGAAGCTGAAACAGACTGAGTGGTAAAGAGATACTATTTCGAAGATTCAACATTTTTCTTCTGATAAGTTATGAAGGAACTTAAATAATGGAATTATGCAGTTCATCACTAATTAGAATGTGCATGTATCTTATTTATTTATTTTTCTTTTACTATTATGAATTCAATGCAGTAAGTACATTGCCGAAGGATACTTGAAAAAAAAGAAAAAAAAAAGTCTTTACAGGCCTGTTAGAATCATCTTGGTAATCTTGAGGCAATATGGCAATGTTCTGAACCATTTGGCCTTTAAATTTCGGTGGCTGGTTCATGGGTCGGTGGCTCAACCATTTCTAAGGAGACGGTGAACTAATTAATTCTGAAGAGCTCATCAGTCATCAGAGAAGTTTTTTCTTTTTTTTCTCTCTCTCTCTCTCTTGAAAACAAAGTTCTTTGCTGAGTTCCGGACGGTAGTCGCTGTTTTTGTTTCCAACTTGGATAATGAGTCTATATCATGTTTGGGGACAGATCAAAGTTGGGGGTGTTTATATTCTACAGAGGTGACCTCTGAGGGGATTGGAAGCAGCAAAACTCTCTTGAAGGTGGCAAGCGTTCAGCAGCCATGGTAACCGGGCCTAAATTTTTCTTTGATGTCATGGTCTCAAAACTAACATTTTTCAAAACAATCAAACCATATAAAAATGGGACCCAATAAACTAACGCAAGAAATGGCCGCCGGGTGAGATCAAGAAAGCTTTTAGCCGATCCAAACCATAACGTTAACGGTCATATGAGTCGTCTTTGGAACCTGTGAGCCATATGGCCGTCTGAGTCGACTATCACCATCCAAAGAAAAATGAACATAATGCACCTACTTCTACACCCATCATCAAGAGCCTACTGCTCCTAAGCATTATGAGATTTCTCTATAACCTTTTGTGCGCAGAAATTGGTCGGTTTTATAATTGACCGATCTCAATTTTGATGCGAGATTGGATGCTCATGATGATGTGCCTTGGATTTATTGGCATGTTGTAGTGCATCATGCAACAATGTGCCACCTTAGGAGCCGCAATAAGCTTTTAGTTTCGTAGTGTGGCACACTGGCCCAACTTAAGGATGGTTGTCTTGTGATTCCATAGCATTTATGGACTTTGGGGTCACCTGGGATGGTTCATTCTCATGTTACCCCTCCTTGTGGTCCATATAAGGAGAGGGGAAGAATTTATTTGCTCCACCCTTCTTTGATTTACTCAGCTTTGACTAGTAGCTCGGTGAGGTCTTTTAAAGGGCATTTAATCAGTGAAAAATTAAATCTAAAATTTTTTAGGCTACCTATTAAAGCTACAATGGCTATCAAGATATCCAAGTCTTAAGACTTTCAAGGCTTTAGAGTTAAATTATAGGATATAATCTCTTAGTGATTCATCTTTTTTTTGCTTGACCAACAACAGACTCAGTAAAGGTCTTCTTGTATTTTTAGTAGCTAATAAAATGATCAATGAACTATTGATTTAACTGCTTGAAAGAGCTAATGAAAGCAGGTCTTAAGCTCAAATACCATATCCGAATAGTCTTCTTTAAAATTGTTAGGACAACTTAGCACTTAATGGTGTTTGACGTATCTTGTACCAGCATGAGAGCTTTAATAGGATCCAAGATACCATAATAAGGATTCAGCTGATGCATCTTGAACTTAAGGGGCAATAGTTTGGTCATGACTTTTTTAGTAAATGACAGCTCCTAAGGTAGGACAATGCCATTGGATAAGTTTGCCCTTGATTTTGAATGTGGTGTATAACTAATCCAATCCTTTGGTTCATCTTTTCTAGTTGCCAATCTATTTATCATCGGCTTGCTGAAGGAGTTTTCGAGTTAGTGTGCTTGTCTAATCATGAGATCCAATTTTAAAATGCCTCTTTAGGTTGGGCATCTTAGCATTTGCCCCTGGCTTGATAACATGAGGGTTTTGAAGGTCTTGCCAAGTTTTAGCTAAGGTAGTTGCTATTTGCAGCTTGATAAGTTCTCTAGCCAGCTTTTGCCTCTAGAACTGATCCCTAATGGGTTACTAGTCAATAGAGTAATACAATATAGAAACGTGTTTAACTACTCCAAGGTTATAGCTGGTGCTAGTAGCATTGGTGGAAGATTCAGATTAGCTAGATCTTTCATAAAATTTTGAAAGTTGACCTGGGTATGGCTTTTGCCTGCTCAAACGCTACTTCTTAATCTCCTTTTGTGAGTGACATGCTCTTGCTTGTTTTCTATAGATAATGCCAGTTTATTAATGTTTGAAATTGGTCTATGCACATTAATGGACAAGATGACCTTCTCCTCGAAAGATAGAGCACTTCACTAACCAATCTATATGTATGCCTGAAAGAGAAGTAATGAAAGAGTGAAAAAGTTTCAAAAATTATCTTTGATCGGACGCTCCAACGATAAGCTAGTCCAAGTAGGAAGAAGACCTAAAATTGTTTGGATGGGCATTTTAGGCTAGAGTTTTAAGACTTAGTTTCTTTTATCTATAATGTTTAAGATCATTTTTATAAGCATTTGAAATAGTCTTTGGAACGGCTTTGTGCATCACCTTCGATGTATAAACAAGTGCATCGGGCATGACCATTGGCCGCGCGTCTGTGCGGATGCACGTATCACGGCCCAATGGGCCATGGCGCGCCTCGCACGTGCGTTCGTACGAATGCACGGCTAATGAGCGTGTATGGTATGCCCTTCGTGCATAGAAAGCCCTTCCGATGCACGAAGACTTTTCCATAGTCTTTTTCAAAGTTGAGCTGCTCGTTGGTTGATGAATTAGATTCTCCGGTAAGGCAATGCCTTTGTTGGAGCCTTCTCCAGATAGGATGGTAAGCTTCAACTTAAAATGGTTTGCGCCTTTGATGAAAGAATATTTTCTTTGAAACTCATCCTGTCAGACGGGTCAAATCATATACCACATCATTTCAAATGATTAAATCCCAATATTTAACTTCTCTCTCTTCTAGCTAACAGGATTACTGGACTCGAGCACTAATCCTTCATCTACGCACACTCCTGGCCCTATGCATCCTAATTTTCAGAGATCCCTCGCCTTAAAAATCTTCGGCACCTGAACATACCGCAGTGCTTCCGTAAGGCCCTTCACGGTTCATACGCTCTCTACACGAAGATATAACCCTACTCGTACACCCATCATTTCCTAATCCTCTTTTCCTCATTCTCCACGCAAGTGATTACCTTTGACAAGGAGTTTCTCTCGCTCTAAAAGGAATTCTCTTCTTTCCACGAAGCTTTTTTACTCAAAATCCTTCGTGCCTTTCTCCCAAACTAAAAGGAGGGAAGGAAAAAAAAAAGGGAAAGAAAAGAAAAAGAAAAAAAAATCCTATATTAAACAAAGAGGAAGGCTCTTTAAAAAGAGAGGATGAAATTCCACTCACTAGGCCGTCTTAGCTCAGGGATTTTCTTCAAGCCTACCTACCAAAAATTTAAAAAAAAAACTTCCTTCGTGCTGGCACCCGGCAAAAGCTGCCATGCTTCAAAGGGTCTTGTTTTCATTTTACATGGCTCATTTACTTGCTTTCATGTTCCTTACTTTCATGCTTTCTTTCATGCTCTTTATTTTCATTCTTCCTTTCGTACTTACTTGCACCAGCTTATTTACTGTATTAAGTTTCTTGTATTCCTAGGTTTACTAATCTCCTACCAAACAACCTATTGTAAATACCAAGCAGATGGAAATTTACCTCCGATCACATTGTTTACCTTAATAGAAACAACATGTTAACAATCAAACTGCAGAACATCGCCTTTTTTTTTTTTTCATGTCTTCCCAGATTAGGGCATGAGCAATGCATTTTTTTAATCTCTACAGTATCAACGGTACAATGAATGAGCCTAATGTCTCAGTTGATAACTGAAATTTTAATGAATATCTACATTCTGAAATCCAAAACATAATATTGTTGGAGAAACAGGCTGCTATCTTCTCTACTTTTGGTTTCAACACGCCTAAAAATTTCACTTTTCCACTGTAAGTCTTCACAACCTTTCCTTTCTTTTAGAGACCATGGATGTACCCATTGATCTACTGAGCCACTCGTCAACTACTCCGTCTGGGCTCGTTACAACAGAATATACAAGTAGCCTGACAAATAACAAGGTATTGATCGTAAGAAAAAAGTAGACATCACCCAAAATTAGGTATATACAAAATTGTGA
This sequence comes from Calamus simplicifolius, assembly GCA_900491605.1. NCBI lineage: Eukaryota > Viridiplantae > Streptophyta > Magnoliopsida > Arecales > Arecaceae > Calamus > Calamus simplicifolius. Next base: position 86,711 of record UESW01002728.1, on the reverse strand, counting down.
TGCATCTTAAGAGCTGTGTTTCATTACCTATGAGCATTCAAACTGTACAGAAGCCTTCCTAGTTCCATATCCCATAACTTGATTGTTGAGTAGAAGGATGCACTAGACAAAGTCATGTTCAGTAATTAATAGCCATTTACAAAAGCTTCTGGAGAAGAAAACTATACTCTGAATTCACATGCAATAAGGGGAAAATTAAAGAAAACACATACAGTATCCAAGTTACAGAACAAAAAAGTTACTGTTTATCCATGCATAAGATGCCATAACTGTTGCAACATGATTTACAGTATGACACATGTTTGAAGGTATGGAATCTCTATTTAACATGACCGTTCTGTTTCTCCCCATCTTCCCTATTTTTCTAATAGTGAGACCTCCCCAGATCATGATCTGTTTTTCTTTCAACTGGAATGAGCTTGGCCCCTCCAGCCATTTCCCATTAAAACATTCATCTATATTGTAGTTTAAAATCCCGGCAGGATCTCCAGTAGGATGTCGGGATAGATTACCTCCCAACATCCCAATCAGTATGTCTTGGGACATCTCTCGTCCCATTCCAACATGGAATGGAGTGGGATATTGGTGCATCTTAATCTATGAAACAATCACAATGACCTTACCTCACAAAATTTAAAGCCTTGCTCTATACGATATCCATCTTTGACATACTCGGATATCCAAACATTGCCTTAAGGTCCCTTCAACCTTTATCTTTTACTTTTAGTATCTCAAAAAGTTTATTCCAATGCTTCCCCCTTCACAATCCTTAAAGTTATCTTGCATGGCGAAAAATCAAGTAGGATGCCTACAGATACCCAATATGTGCTTAGCTAAATGTAATCATACATGGAAATTACTAGGTCATGCAACTGGCCCACTTCTAACTGATTGGCTGAACACAGTTGAGCATCTTATGTAAACCAGTAAAATATTTGCTTCAATTTCAGGATGCTGCATCTCATAAGATAATTAGCAAGTTATCTGTTGGTAGATGAAAGTAAAGCAAACTTACCGCACAATAGGCACCATAAATGAAGCTGGCACTAAGGTTTTGGTAGAATGTTTGAGCCTTGTGCATAAAGAGGTGATGCATGTAAAGGAAATGTCTGAGTTCACATAGTTTGGCTTTTTTTTAACCAATAAAAAGATTGAGATGTAAATAAAAAGGACATTACAATGTATAAGGCTCCCACTATTATGAGATCTAAGGAGGGTCAGATTATGCACAGCCTTACCCCCATTTATGCAAAGGTTGTTTTTATGTTTGAAACTCAAAATACTCAAGTTACAATGAAGCAACCTTATTGTGGAGCCAAGGCCAAAGGCTGAGATACAAATGAGTGAAAATCATGCCACAAGACTAAGAAGCATTGCAACCCAAAGGCTTATGCTAAGAATGTGAATTAATTCGTTCCTCTGCTAGAAGCAATTAGAGGTTTTCTTTTCTTATTATTATAAAAGTGTCCCGATTTCCCAAATTTCTAATTCCTAACATATCCCAAACTAATATTTTGCTTGAATCCTGGACCTTCTCTTCCTCCATGGTTATCTATCTTCACAAATCCCCAAGTTGTTAGTCTCTCCAAAAATTTGGAATTAAACATAAAATTTGAAGAATTCCAATGTGAAATCCAAGCTATGTCCTCTTTCCTATTCCCTAATTTATATGAGGAGATAAGTGTCTAAAGTGGAATCTTTAATCTGCTTTAGACCTTTTGATATTGCTCTAGATACCCTTCTAGATTTCTAACATATATTAACCATTAAAACTCAGATTATATTTTTCATCATAGCACATACCATCACCAATGTTGCCCACCATATAATAACTTAGAAATGCATAGGAGAAAGCCTTGTTTGTTAAAAAGCATGCAATAATCAATAACCAATAATAATACTACAACAACAATAATAACAACAACAAAGCCTTAATCCCAAATTAGTTGGGGTCAGTTACATGAAACTTTTTCTCCATTTTGCTAAGTTTAGGCCATACTTTCTATAGGATGTAAAAATATCAAGCATTCTTATTACTTTCTCAAATATGATTTTTGGTCGACTTTTATCTTTTTTCCTTCCACATATATTAAGTCACCCTTTTATATCAGTATATCCTTAGGCTTACATTGTACACATATAAACCATTTAAATTATTTTTCTCTCAATTTGTCCTCAATGGTGCTATATCCACCTTTTTATGAATGACTGTTTTTATTCTATCCTTTTCTATATTACTATGGATTCATCTCAACATTTTCATTTCAGCCAATATATCTTGTATATATGCTGTTTTCTAACCATCTGATATCTTATACTACAAAGTATAGTTAGTATCATATAATCTTTTCCTTTAATTGTTAGGTATTTATAATTACATAATATTGCGGGTACATTTCTCTACTTCATCTAACCTACTTTATCCTATACGCAACATCTTCCTCAATCTTTATCTTTTATGAATAATTGATCTTCGATATAAAAAATCATCACTCTTAGAAACTTTATGATTCTTAGTTTTAATTCTACCTTCACCTCTATTTCTAATTTTACTAAAATTGCATTTGATATATTCTATCTTTATCATATTAAATCTAAAATAATTAGATTCTAATTCACTCATTCATAATTTCAATTTATAATTAATCCCGATCTTAGTTTCATCTGCTAATACTATATTATCTACAAATAATATGCACTAAGAAATATCATGTTAAATATGCCTAATAAGCTCATCCATAATTAACAGAAAAAGATAACAATCTAAAGCAAATCTTCGGTGTAAATCTATTTTAATTGAAAACTCATTGATATTATTATTAGTATTTTTTAATTAGTAATCACTCCATTGTACTTGTCCATAAAATATCTAATGGACACTTTTTTTAAAAAAAAAACATCCACCACCAGATTTTTTTAGGGATTCTATCATATATTTTTTCTAATTCAACACAAACCATATGAAGATTTTATCTTTTCTTCTCTACGTTTCTCCATTAATCTTCTTAGAAGAAAAAAATATTTTCAATAATAATCAAAATTATTCCTTGTATAATCTTTAAAAATTAAAATTATTATTTAAAACAATAAATAAAACTATTTTGCTTAATCAATACACAGTAATAATATTAAAATTATTTTAAATTTATTTATTGTAAGATCTTCGAATATTAATAATTATATTTTACGTGCTTATGCATGTGGTCTATAGCTAATATCAAGAAAAGTTGCTATAGATTGTAATTGAGAAATCTATTTCATTGGAGACATGGTCAAAGAAGATTTTTGATACATCCAAAATAATCTAAACTAGAGTCCACACACAAGGGATGATTGAAAAATAGAAGAGTTCTAGCGAAGATAAACATCTTCACCATGGTTCTGCCATATCATGACATACCACTAACATAAGGTGTACTGTACCATACCAATATCGAATTAAGACTTAATATGAGAGGTGTAACGAGCCTTAATAAACCAAATTGACCTCCCATATCATGCATACAAACATTGTACCAATATGTTACCAGTATGTGGTCCAATGCGGAGATTGTAAACCTTGATCTTTGTAATTGGTGCTCAGAGTCAATAGCCTATAGATATATTGGTCAACATTTCATATTAGTTCTTAGTCTATGAATGAATATCGAGAACTTTTGCAGTATAATAGTCTTTTAAGTAAGTTTAATTCTTCAATTCTTCAACCTATTAGGACCTTTATGAGGCTCTATTTTTCAATGGAGCTATTAAAGGCTCGACTTGTTAATTCAAATTAGATATATAAATCTAATGATATAAATTGTCTTAATTTTTCATACTTTCTTATATTCATGAAAACTCTAGATAAAGAGCATAATAAATTTGTAGAAAGCAGAGTGATTTAATAATGTTGAACCTAGGAAGCTTTGAGCTTTTAGTGGACCTACCATTTTGGACTTTGAGACCCACAGCATCTCTTTCGCACTCTCTTTCCCCCATTGTTTCCTTTTTCTACTTTTCATTTCTATATCTTTTGAAAAATCTATATGGATTACTTGAGGTTAGAGTTTAAGCATTCTGTACCTACTGCAGGCAATTTAGACTTTATTCTTTTCACTACGAGCAAATGGTCTATTTACTTTTTTGTAGGTATGATTTTGTTTTCACCAAGTGCCTCTTGGTCAGACAATTGTCTCAACAGATAGTAGAACAAAAAGATGGAGAAAAAGGTGGGAGAAATATAAGAACCCAATATACAAAAAATTAAGAAAAATAAGTATGATAGACTAGGAAATCTAAGTTTATGATTAAAAGAGAACAAGGTTTTACCCAGAATGCATAACAAAAAAATAAAGAAATTAAAGACAGAGATCTCAAATAGCAAACAAACTATCAAAATTTACACAAACCAAACATAGCCTGGCTAGAAGAAAAACAAGAAATAGTAATAGCCATCTACTATATAATTGAAAAAGACATGCTAAACATAAGTATAGCCATAGTAACAACAATTGGAAAGTTGTTCAACTGTTTGTGAATTATTAGCCATATGAAAAACAAACAAATTATTCTGGTTTATCCATTGATTCATGAATGAATTGTGATTACTTTATAAAATTCGTAGGATCACATATAATGACAAGATTATTTTTGTTTGGGTTTATATTGTGCAGGTGGAAAATGTGAACTAGACAAACAACAGAAGAAAGGGAAAAAAGGTATCACAGAAGAAGTGGAAACAGACTAAAATAAAGGGCCATGGCTCCCATGCATTGCTTTCCCCAAACAACTAATTTAAGTTGATATCCATATTCTGCCTTCCCTCAAATTAAAATTTTGGCTTCCTCCTTTATTTTCCTTTTCCATTTGTTTTTGATTGTTTTTTTACCATATTCAAGGTATCTCCTGGACATATTCAATGGAAAGTGATTATAAAAATCTAAAAAATAATTTTTTTGCAATTTTTATATATGGGCATATCTGAAATGTTTGTATATTTTATCATCTATGAATTTAGTTTTCTGAATATTTTCTGAATTCTTTTCAAACCACATTCTATAGTTTCCACCTCATTGAAAAGAAAATGATGGTGAGTTGCTAAGATGGCTGCAATAACCACCAATGGACACTAACCTTTTTGGCGTAAGGAAGCCATCCTGATTAAGTCTCTCAGGATTTCAAAAACAAAGAAGGGTGATATGGGGATGGAAGAACTCAATTCTAGCCTGGGATGTCTACCGAGATTTAAAAGTTAGTTTTGGATGATAGTGTTTGTCTAAAGTTGTTTTTATGAAGGTTTTCTGTACCCAACCATATTTCCTAATAAAGGTGACATCATAACAAACTAATAAGGTACCATCACAATACAGGGACTTGATATGATAGTATTGACACATGGTACAACTACTTTCTCACCTCCACCAACATACAATGTGTTTCCATGTGGTGTACCATACCAACTCGTCCCATAATTCTAAGCTATTGATATGGTCTGCTACCTAGCCTAAAAACCCTAGTTTTTATGTTCAATTAAGCTTCTGATTATATAAATTAGATAGGAGGTTGGATACAATGAGAAGGATATTGCTTAAGAATAGTTTTTGAGTTTTTTTTCTAAAACCTCTTCACCATTGCATTTGAAGGGTTGTATTTATCAAGATGATTTTCCAAATCTCTTGCAGCATGCATCTATCTCCTCTTCTTATGCTCACAGTTTTTGACAACAAGAGAAGGCACTTTGTTTCATAATTTATCATCAGTTCACTTTTTTGGCAATCGGGGTTTTTCTGCAATAGGAACTTCCTTTGGTACCATATAAAGTTTTCTAATTACAATTACATACCATTTAATTGTCATGCAACCATATAAAGGTTAATGAAGGGGTCATCTTAGGGCTTTCCGTAACCTCTTAACTGTTCGACAAAGGTAAAGATATGTGATGACCAACAAAGACAAGGACTGGAACTAGGGCACTTAGTGCAGAAGAAAGGTGCCCTTCAAGGTGAGGGATGGCCAGTGCCGGCTAGAAATGTAATTATAATTCAGCAAGAAATGTCAGGATTAAAATACATTAGTCTTGATCCACAAGTCAAAAGTTTCACCCTTGATGGTGATAAGCATAGTGACAATAAATTTATGTTGTCTAAAACTACCATAACCACATTACAATCTCCATGTCTTCTTGGGCTCATTCCAAATGTATTCAGGTAATAGCAGACCGATATTATTCTGACTAGTTAGACTGATTGTGCTGATCTAGTAAATAAGATTGGTGCAATATCTAAGGAAAATATATTTGCTCTTTTACCAGATCATCTAAAAATGAAAAGCTTGAATAGCTATAACTGTTATAGGCTGCATCTATAACTCTTTATGCAGTTTGTGTACTCTAATCAAATAGTGGGCAATTTGAGCAGGGACTCCATCTAACTGGTCTGTATTCTTCAACTCCTAGCAATAGAATATAAAAAAGGTTCAACTTATGGTCATTTGTGTCAAATCATATTTCCTTTTGTAGTCCAGAGCTCTGTGCTAGCAAACCAACATCAGTTGCATACAATATGGCAAAGGAAATACCAAAAATAACTTAATTGAATAAAAAAAGGAAAGATATATTCAGATCTTACCTCCAGAAACTTCAGTTTCACCAAGTTTAACTTTTGACATATCCTCATGAACTTTTGCAATATCTTTATCTTTGTGCTCCTGCTGTTGCATTTCCTTTTCTTTTTCCTCCTCATTAGCTTTTTCTATTTTCTTACCTTTTTCCTGTTCTCTATCTCTATCCTGTCTTTTTCTTTTGCTTTCACGTTTATTATTATTTTCCTTCTCTTGCTCCTTTTTAAGTTTTCTTTCTTTTCCTTGATCATTTGCTGTACATCATTGGCACTTTTTGCCAGGATATCAGAACTACCCTGCAAAGTTAAACAAGGATCATAAGCTCATATTCAAAAGTTATTCAATAAAATATGATAATCATGCTTTAGATATATCAAGAGCTAGTTAGGTCATCAACTTGTACGCTGATGATGCAAAAGGCACTCACACTGCCCAACTTTGCTTCCAATTCCACATACAGAAGGCCTTTTTGTACAATTGCAGCAAGAGCACCCGATGGAACTAAGTTGTCCTCAATGGAAATTCTATTAATCCCTGATTCATATCCTAAAACAAATGCTGCATTTGTGAAACCTGAACAGAAATAGAATATACAACACTAATCTTATGATCATGTGAGATATCTTCCAGGAAATAAGTAGCAATAGGTGAAAGAAAGATTGAAAATACACAAAAATGTCAGGTAAATTCTAGCGAAACACTAATGAAAAAAAAGCATTGAAAGAAGGGGAAATAAGGTCACCATGACTAATACAACAATATTCTACATGGCATCCGAAAGGAATAACAAGCCTTTAGGAACTAAAGATCAGATTACACCTCATATAGATGAAATTCGGCATTGATTTTCACATCTAAATTAACAAATCCATCATGATGCTCAGGAAGTTAAACACCCTTTAGGTTACAAAGTTCAAGACAAATGCAAAATGTTCAATTTCCTCAAAAAAATGCAAAATGCTCAGAGTATCCATATCTATAAGTATCTTTTCAATAAAAAAAAACTCCACAACTCAAGAAACACGAGACAATAAAATAAAATAAAAAAAAACAGATGACACGGAGATCTTTACGACTCAACTCTCCAATTAAAAGAAACGTAAATATCAACTCTTGGCAAACAATAGAATATAGTAACAGACTAAAACTGTTTGCTACTTGTCCAAATCTTTATTGCTTTCTCTTATCTTGCTTTGCTTCACATCTTGGCATATTATTTGTATGCATCTCGATGGAAGGTAATAATTTTTCTTTGAATTATATGTCTATAATAATTTATATGTATCTACTTAATAGAACTTAAAAATGAAACAGGCATCCACCATCCCCTTTTTGTCTCTCCCTCTTTCCAACTCCAATCAAGTTGACAGAAGATTCTATTTCCTTGACCAACAGCATCATACGGGCAAAGTCCTTCAACACAAACAATCTTTCTTGCCATTTAATGGAAGTTTGGATTATAGGCCAAATTTCTACTAGCATACGGGCAAATTTCCACTAGCATCATCTTGAAGACAACGTGATTGACTGAATTTCACAACCAAACTCATACATAGCCGCAAATCACCGTTCAAAATGGCAAAACAGGGGATCAAATTCAGAAACCTTTAAACAAAACGTTAACATAAAAAGAGAAAGGGAAAAAAAATCTAATCAAAACCATAGGGCATCCAGAAACCCTAGAGAGCTAGGAAAGGTGAAATCCAGAGGGAAATCAAGGCACAATGATCAAGAAAAGACCAGAGGAAGAGAAATTCTTGACCGACCGGACTCCTGGAGGTAGCGGAGGACGAGGTAATTGAGCTCGGCGTTGGATTCCGTGGGATTCCTCGCCATCGCTCGCGAAGGTCGCCGGGAGGAGCGGCCGACTGGCAGAAAGCGAAGACGGGAGGTAAGCGAGTCTTTTGATTTCTACGAGCCCGGCTAGCTTCCGCTTCTGGTTTTGCTTGCCGGTACGGTGCGCCGTGCGCATTGACGGTTAAAAGGGGAATTGACGCGTGGACTCGTGCGCGTGATTCGTGTCGCCGGCTCGGAAACTCGAATTTCTCCTCCTATTTTTATATTTTATATTTCTCCTTCGGCATCGCCATTAAGTTCTTGGAAAACACTTTGTACACCGCCTCCGGTGCAGCAAGGCCTACATGGGCTGCACCGCTCCTTTCTATTGGTCCACATGGATCCCATGTGGCCTGACATGATGGGACAGAATAGCAGAGAGATAATGTTACTTTTTAATCGTACATCCATTAAAAGTCGTTCAGCCTTTTCACCATTGGTGTGAAGACGAAAATGCCCTTTCCCTCCAGCCTACTTCAACCCGCCATCTTATTTGGATTTTGCTGATAAAAAATCGTAAGGTTCTGGCCTGGAAGACTCACGACACCCTTAGTTCAAGACCCACGACACCCCAGTTCAAGACCCACGACACCCCTAGTTCAAGACCCACGACACCCCAGTTCAAGACCCACGACACCCTCAGTTCAAGACCCATGACACCCCAGTTCAAGACCCACGACACCCCCAGTTCAAGACACACGACACCCCAGTTCAAGACCCACGACACCCCTAGTTCAAGACCCACGACACCCCAGTTCAAGACCCACGACACCCCTAGTTCAAGACCCACGACACCCCAGTTCAAGACCCACGACACCCTTAGTTCAAGACCCACGACACCCCTAGTTAAAGACCCATGACACCCCAGTTCAAGACCCACGACACCCTAGTTCAAGACCCACGACACCCCAGTTCAAGACCCACGACACCCTTAGTTCAAGACCCACGACACCCCTAGTTCAAGACCCACGACACCCTAGTTCAAGACCACGACACCCTCAGTTCAAGACCCATGACACCCTAGTTCAAGACCCACGACACCCCAGTTCAAGACCCACGACACCCTTAGTTCAAGACCCACGACACCCCAGTTCAAGACCCACGACACCCCTAGTTCAAGACCCACGACACCCTTAGTTCAAGACCCACGACACCCCAGTTCAAGACCCACGACACCCTAGTTCAAGACATACGACACCCCAGTTCAAGACCCACGACACCCTAGTTCAAGACCCACGACACCCCAGTTCAAGACCCACGACACCCTAGTTCAAGACCCACGACACTCTTAGTTCAAGACCCACGACACCCCAGTTCAAGACCCACGACACCCCTAGTTCAAGACCCATGACACCCCAGTTCAAATCCACGACACCCCCTTCTTCCTCTTCTTCTTATCCTTCCTCTCCCAGTGAGCCGAAGCCGGAAGTATGACGTGCGGTGATAGCATCGATCCCTGCATGCAAGTGTCATGCTCAATTCGCCACCTTAATTAGTAGTTCAATGAATTAACCTGACATGAAGATGTTTAGAAAATGGAATAGAAAGTTAATTATATATTAAGGCTTAATTGATGTCCCATGGATCACCGCTACTTCCCCTGTGGTCATGATAAGGAGGATGCCTGATGTTCCGGCTGCCGCCCATCTCCGTGGAGCTTTTGCCTCCCATTAATCCGAAAACTTGCGCATAATCTACAGAGAGAAGCCAAGTTTGAAGACATGATGATGATGAGAGAAAGCAAAATGGAAAAGATTTGAAGGTTGAAGGGGAAATTTAGCACACGATATGCTGACAGAGGAGCAGCTGCAAGGACTTCTGAGAAACAATGAACATCCAAAGTTTTATGCAATAAAAAAACAAAAAAAAAAAGGCATAAAAAACCATGACAGCTGAAGCCTCATGGAGATGGTAAACCCAAGCCAAGTTTGAGAAAAGCTCAAAGCAGTAATCAGTAACAACTGGACAGCTAAATAGAACCTAATGAAACCCCTGATGCATGCCTCCCCCAAGCACCAAGACAGACCCTTACCTTTGTAACCTGCACTTGGAAAGATGAACCAGTAACTACTACTGGTCAGCAGCAAAGAACAGAGCAGCTTTCTTCCAAGAAAATGAAGCTCAGAGCTCTTCAGCTCTAATATTCATTTCCCTTTCTTAATTTAAAAAAAAAATCTTCCCCTAGCTCTTCTTTCAGGACTGGAGGGGAAAAAAAATCTTAGGATGGATTGAGACGTTACCTGCTCCTCCTCAAATAAATTACCCTTATGCTTTTTGCCCTTCTCGGCATTCGCTGAACGCACAGTGAGAGCATAAAAAATTTATGGTGACGTTGAAAAGCCAGCGGAATCACCATGAACTAGGGTGTCGTGGGTCTTGAACTGGGGTGTCGTGGGTCTTGAACTAAGGGTGTCGTGGGTCTTGAACTGGGGTGTCGTGGGTCTTGAACTAGGGTGTCATGGGTCTTGAACTGAGGGTGTCGTGGGTCTTGACTTGAACTGGGGTGTCGTGGGTCTTGAACTAGGGGTGTCGTGGGTCTTGAACTGGGGTGTCGTGGGTCTTGAACTAGGGTGTCGTGGGTCTTGAACTGGGGTGTCATGGGTCTTTAACTAGGGGTGTCGTGGGTCTTGAACTAAGGGTGTCGTGGGTCTTGAACTGGGGTGTCGTGGGTCTTGAACTAGGGGTGTCGTGGGTCTTGAACTGGGGTGTCGTGGGTCTTGAACTAGGGGTGTCATGGGTCTTGAACTGGGGTGTCGTGGGTCTTGAACTAGGGGTGTCGTGTGTCTTGAACTGGGGGTGTCGTGGGTCTTGAACTGAGGTGTCGTGGGTCTTGAACTGGGGTGTCGTGGGTCTTGAACTAGGGTGTCGTGGGTCTTGAACTAAGGGTGTCGTGGGTCTTGAACTGGGGTGTCGTGGGTCTTGAACTGGGGTGTCGTGGGTCTTGAACTGGGGTGTCGTGGGTCTTGAACTGGGGGTGTCGTGGGTCTTGAACTGAGGTGTCGTGGGTCTTGAACTGGGGGTGTCGTGGGTCTTGAACTGGGGTGTCGTGGGTCTTGAACTAGGGGTGTCGTGGGTCTTGAACTGGGGTGTCGTGGGTCTTGAACTAGGGGTGTCGTGGGTCTTGAACTGGGGTGTCGTGGGTCTTGAACTAGGGTGTCATGGGTCTTGAACTGAGGGTGTCGTGGGTCTTGAACTAGGGTGTCGTGGGTCTTGAACTAGGGGTGTCGTGGGTCTTGAACTAAGGGTGTCGTGGGTCTTGAACTGGGGTGTCATGGGTCTTGAACTGGGGTGTCATGGGTCTTGAACTGAGGGTGTCGTGGGTCTTGAACTAGGGTGTCGTGGGTCTTGAACTAGGGGTGTCGTGGGTCTTGAACTAAGGGTGTCGTGGGTCTTGAACTGGGGTGTCGTGGGTCTTGAACTAGGGTGTCGTGGGTCTTGAACTGGGGTGTCATGGGTCTTTAACTAGGGGTGTCGTGGGTCTTGAACTAAGGGTGTCGTGGGTCTTGAACTGGGGTGTCGTGGGTCTTGAACTGGGGTGTCGTGGGTCTTGAACTAGGGGTGTCGTGGGTCTTGAACTGGGGTGTCGTGGGTCTTGAACTAGGGGTATCGTGGGTCTTGAACTAGGGGTGTCGTGGGTCTTGAACTGGGGTGTCGTGTGTCTTGAACTAGGGGTGTCGTGGGTCTTGAACTGGGGTGTCATGGGTCTTGAACTGAGGTGTCGTGGGTCTTGAACTGGGGTGTCGTGGGTCTTGAACTAGGGGTGTCGTGGGTCTTGAACTGGGGTGTCGTGGGTCTTAAACTAAGGGTGTCGTGAGTCTTCCAGGCCAGAACCTTACGATTTTTTATCAGCAAAATCCAAATAAGATGGCGGGTTGAAGTAGGCTGGAGGAAAAAGGGCATTTTCGTCTTCACACCAATGGTGAAAAGGCTGAACGACTTTTAATGGATGTACGATTAAAAAGTAACATTATCTTCCTGCTATTCTGTCACATCATGTCAGGCCACATGGGATCCATGTGGACCAATAGGAAGGAACGGTGCAGCCCACGTAGGCCTTGCTGCACTGGAGGCGGTGTACAAAGTGTTTTCCTTAAGTTCTTTTTGTTAGCACATCTACAGTAAAACCAATACTATTGGTCGTTGATTGCTGTCAGGATGATTTTTTATTTTAATTTTTAAAGTTAAAAGCATAACGATTCTTACCCTATCATTCTTTCTTAATTACTATACTATGATATATCGAGTCTAACTTATCCTAAAATAATATAATCATTCGTCTAGAACTGTTGCTGCCGAAATCTGTTCTTCAACTCGGGCGCGATCGAGCTGCGGTGTGAGCTCTCCGCTTGGGTGGACCTACAAAACAGTCCTCACGCGAGAGGTGTTAGGGGTAGCCCTCTACGGAAGACCCTCCGACGCTCAAGTTAATGGAGATCAGCAATCAACAAAAATAAAAAGAAGGCTCTCGCTGAAGAGTCCCTCCAGAGCTCTGAGCAGAGCGCTAATGGCGGAAGTTAAGACAGAAAGAGAGAGGGTTCCAGTGAGCAAGTACGCATACCTGAGGAGTCAGCAGACGACTCTATTTATAGAGGATCACCTGATTCCCTGAGGGCGTCGTGGGTCCGAAAGTCGTTAGGATCTGAATCCAGTTTGTTATGAGGTCGGTAGGATTCGTATATTGTTGGTTAGAGGATCGACGGCTAGGAGAGCTCGTTGATGTCTCGAGATGTGGTGAGGACATAGGCTCCAGGGCCCTATGCCATTCTTGCGGGTCCTAGGTCACTCCCGGATATGATTTCTGTTTGGAATCTCACGAATTCGGGTTCTCCTGCGTCGAATTCCGCAGAGGCGTAGATATCGCTCGGGCTAGGCCGAGCGATGGGAGAGATCGGCTAGAGGGGCCGAAAGATGACATAGCTCGGCTGGGACCGAGAGATGATATAGCTCGGGTGGGGCCGAGAGACGACATAGCTCGGTTGGGGCTGAGAGACGATATAGCTCGGCTAGGGCCGAGAGAAGTGATTCGCGTCTTGGGAGTCCTTGGTTCGGCGAGGGGCTAAGGCGCCCCAACTTACTAAGGCTAAATTATCTCGGGTGGGTGTCACATAGCGGGTAGGAATCAGGGCTAGCCCTAGCCATGTGCACGATTATTGACACACAGCGATTTTACCCCTCAACACATGCCTCCCACTCCCTAGTTCGAAACATAAGTTCGGGCGTATGGAGTATAATTTCAGGTGGCATGACTTGAACGGAGGGATCCGGGTTTGACAACCTGCGTAATGATGCCCTATTTAATGCTACGCGGCCACCGTGCCTTTGTGAGATGCGCCTTTACAGGGCACGTCACATAAGGCTCCTTTGAGATAGCGCTTGGGGAATTGCCACGTAGCAAATCCCGGTTTTTACAGCGTCCACAATGGTGGTTCCGAGCGTCTCGGTTGGGACACCCTATCTTTCTCTTAAGGCGGTTTCTTTGAGGGAAAGCAAAGTCGAAACGACGCCGTCCCTAAAGCTGAGAGTGGAGGGACTGAGTTTTCCTTTTGTAAGCCACCTTCCTACGGATAGTCGGGGTGACGAAGGAGCCACTGGAGAGCAGCTCGCCCTCAAGGGAGGAGCTTCGGAGATCATATGGAGAGCGCACAGGAGGTCTGCAGAGATCACATGGAAAGCGCATATATGCGCTTCCTGTGTGTCCTTTGTGGTTTGCTAGGGGGTCGCAGGGTAGGAAGTGCACATGTACCCCTGTAGCATGCGCGGACTTTTCCTTTTTCCTCTGGCTGGATGCTTAGCCCCTCCGTGCGGGGAATCTTCCGCCATGTGAAGAGGGAGTTGAGAGCAGTGTGGGGCTGATGGTCCCCTATCTCTCTCAATCGGGCAGCGGCCTGCAGCCCAGCATTCCACCCAGGGGGAAGCTTCCTCAGCATCAGCATCCACGGGTCTGCGCCTCTTTTTGGATCTCTTAATTCATCTAGAGGACCCGTGGGAAGCCGGCCTTGCTATCTATCAGGGCGAGCTGGCTGGTCGCCTGATCTTTTGGGTCGGATGCCGAAGCATCATTGTTAATTGAAGCTGACTGAAACAGTTCGGCCGAGCTATTTACTCATTTTTATTTCTTGTGCTTTGATGCACTTGTAACTCCTTTCGGGATGTTGTAACTTTTCTGTTGCCGAGAAAATAAAGAAAGTTTTTATTCCTTCTTTCTTTAGCACCTGCTTCTTTTTTTTTTTACGCTGAGAGTTGTTGCTCCCATATTACGCTTTTTATGTCGCAGCATATTTTGGCAGAACTATTGCTGCTTTGTTCTTGCCAAGATCAATGTCCGATCCTCAGTGGAGAACACGTATATCCATGTGCGAGTCAAAGAGGGAACTGGGCGGTCCTGTGGAGTCATGAAGTAAGCATGATCCTGTTTGCAGAATGAAGCAGGTGTTTCTTCGGGGAAAGACAGCTAGTGGCATGTTTTTGCTGTGAATAGTAGGAGGTCGTTTGCCTCTACCGAGGTATAATAGGACGCCTTAGTTGCATCAGGGCATTGGAGAGATTACTTGAATAGGGCGGAGCCTCAGGATATCACTCGATTGTTGCTGAGGATCAAGGATATCACTCGGTTGTTGTCGAGGTTTTTATCCTTTGGCTCCGATCGGGGCTTGTTAGCTGCCCGAACCTTGAGCGATGTTTTGGAGATTATTTAATCCGGTTGGGGCTTGTAAGCTGCCCGAGTCCGAATTAAGCTTCGAAGATTGTTTGGTTCGGCCGGGGCTTGTAAGCTGCCCGAATCCGAACGATGTTTTGGAGATTGTTTGGTTCGGCTGGGGCTTGTAAGCTGCCCGAATCCGAACGATGTTTTAGAGATTATTTAATCCGGCCAGGGCTTGCAAGCTGCCCGAATCCAAATTAAGCTTTGGAGATTGTTTGGTTCGACCGAGGCTTGTAAGCTTCCCAAATCCGAACGATGTTTTGGATATTATTTAATCCGGCCGGGGCTTGTAAGCTGTCCGAGTCCGAATTAAGCTTTGGAGATTGTTTGGTTCGGCCGGGGCTTGTAAGCTGCCCGAATCTGAACGATGTTTTGGAGATTGTTTGGTTCGGCTGGGGCTTGTAAGCTGCCCGAATCCGAACGATGTTTTAGAGATTATTTAATCCGGCCAGGGCTTGCAAGCTGCCTGAATCCAAATTAAGCTTTGGAGATTGTTTGGTTCGACCGAGGCTTGTAAGCTTCCCGAATCCGAACGAGTTTTGGATATTATTTAATCCGGCCGGGCTTGTAAGCTACCCGAATCCGAACGATGTTTTGGAGATTATTTAATCCGGCCGGGGCTTGTAAGCTGCCTGAATTTGAATTAAGCTTTGGAGATTGTTTGGTTTGGCCGGGGCTTGTAAGCTGCCCGAATCCGAACGATATTTTGGAGATTGTTTGGTTCGGCCAGGGCTTGTAAGATGCCCGAATCCGAACAATGTTTTGGAGATTATTTAATCCGGCCGGGGCTTGTAAGCTGCCCGAATCCGAATGATATTTTTTGGCATTTGGTTCGGCCGGGGCTTGTAAGCTACCCGAATCCGAATGATAATTCTCTGGCATTTGGTTCGGCCAGGGCTTGTAAGCTGCCCGAATCCGAACGATACTTTGGAGATTATACGGCTCCCAGCTGTGCCGGGAGCGCTCGGCCATACCAAGCCTTCGCTGGATGTAATTTGGCCTAGTCGAGATATGTAGCTCTGGCTCGGAGCTCAGCCTAGCTGAGGTACGGAGATCTGGCTTAAAGAGATAGCTCGGTCGTGCCGAGAATGGATGCGTGAACGGCTTCTGTTTTCTATTGCGACTTTTTGAAAGAACGACCGTGGCGGTTGTGCCGCGGACCATAAAACAAGATGCTAAAGCTGTAAATGGGGCGAGTCTATAGAGAGCGTACTCTATTGATGATATATGCGGAGGTTGTCCAAACTCCATGTATGGGGAATGGATTTCTCGTTCAGGTCCTGGAGCTTGTAGGTGCCAGGTCCGATGACTTCCGCTACTTGGTAGGGGCCTTCCCAGTTCGGAAACAATTTCCCTTGCTCCAGCGGCTTGGAGACGGACGCTTTCCGGAGGACAAGATCGCCGGGCGAGAAGGATTTGCCCTTGACTCTGGAGGCATGGTAGCGGGCCACTCTTTGCTGGTACGCGGCCATTCTGATTCGAGCTTTTTCCCTGATTTCCTTCACCAAGTCGAGATTGGTTCGGAGTTGCTCGTCGTTAGTTTCTTCTGAGTAGCTTTCCACTCGCGGAGAGGGGAGGCCTATTTCTATGGGGATGACGGCTTCCGTACCAAAGGCCTCCGAAACGGGGTCTCGCCAGTGGGGATTCTCTGGGTAGTGCGGTGGGCCCATAGAACATGATGAAGTTCGTCCGCCCATCTGCCTCGGCTCTGGTGAGCCGAGCCTTAATCCCTTGAAGTAGGGTATGGTTTGTTACCTCGGTTTCTCCGTTGGCTTGCGGATGCCCACTGAAGTGAGGCGATGGCTGATGCCATGATCCTCGCAGAACTCCCGGAATTTGGGATTATCAAATTGCTTGCCATTGTCGGTGATGATGGTATGTGGGAGGCCAAAGTGACAAATGATGGATCTCCACACGAAGTCCCTGGCTCGAGCCTCGGTTATCTGGGCTACTGCTTCGGCCTTGACCCACTTGGTGAAGTAGTCGATGGCGACAAACAGAAATTTTCTCTGTCCAGTGGCGAGGGAAAAAGGGCCAAGAATGTACATCCCCCACTTAGCAAAAGGCCAAGCGGATGAAATAGGGACCAAACTAGCGGAGGGGAGCCTCTGGATGCTGGAGTGCCTCTGACACGGGTCACAGGCTCGAACGAGATCATCGGCATCCTTTTGCATGGTAGGCCAGTAATATCCCTGGCGCAGTACCTTGTGGCACAGAGATCGACTCCCCAGGTGGATGCCGCAGATTCCTTCATGTACTTCCCGAAGAGCATAATCAGCTTCGGATGGGCGGAGGCATTTGAGCAGCATGGAAAAGGACCGCTTGTACAGCTGATCGTCGATTAGCACATAGTGGGTAGCTTGCAATCTCAGCTTCCTTGCTTCCTTGCAGTCGGCTGGGAGCGACCCTTCTTTAAGATACTTTAATATTGGGTCGAACCAGGATGGCTCGACCTCAATCTGCATCACTCGGTCTGCCTCCGCGATGCTAGGTTTTTCCAGGATTTTCAGGGGAAACTTTTGCTCGGAACTCATCGACTCCGCAGTCGCAAGTCGGGATAACAGATCAGCATGAGCATTTTGGATCTGGGGATCTGGATAACTTCAAATTCAGAGAAGTGAGAAAGCAAGTCCCACACCTGCCGAAGGTACCAAATCATGTTTGACTCCCGGGCCTTGAATTCGCCCCGCACATGACCGGCCACCAACTAAGAGTCGGTAAAGGCATTCAGCCTCTTCACTTTCAGATCACGGGTGTTTCGGAGTCTAGTGAGCAGGGCCTCATACTCAGCTTCATTATTGGAGGCTGGGAAGGAGAATCGAACGCCGTACTCAAAGTCGTCCCCTCGGGGCTGGTGAGGATCAAACCAGCACTAGAGCCATTGGCATTGGAGGATCCGTCGACGTGGAGGAGCCACAGGGCGTCAGATCTTGGATGCTCGGGGGAGTCCGGAGTGGAACCATCTTCCAGGATGGTGCACTCAAGGAGGAAATCAGCTAGAATATGAGCTTTGATGGCCGGGCGAGGTCGATAACGGATATCATGCTCGCTTAACTCAACGGCCCACTTAGCCATTCTTCTTGATGTCTCCGGGCCATGGACCACCGCCTTGATGGGCTGATTGGTAAGGACCGTCATAGAATGTGCTTGGAAATATGGTCGTAATCTCCGAACCGATATTATCAGGGCCAAGACCAGCTTCTCGATTCGGGTGTACCTTGTCTCGGCGTCTCGGAGAAGTTTGCTGGCATAGTAGATCGGCCTTTGGGTCTTCTTCTCTTCTCTGACCAAAACCGAGCCAATCGTGCCTTCATAGACTGCCAGGTACATAAACAGCATTTCTCCTGGATTGGGACTGCTGAGGAGGGGTGGCGAGCCAAGATATCTCTTGAGGTCCTCGAATGACTTTTGGCACTCGGGAGTCCATTGAAAATTCTTGGCAGATCGAAGAGCTTTGAAGAAAGGAAGGCTCCTCTCGACCGACCGAGCCATAAAGCGGTTGAGGGCCGCAATCCTTCCCGTCAGGCGCTGGACTTCTTTGATAGATGTTGGGAGCGTCATTTGCTAAAGCGCTTGAATCTTCTGCGGGTTGGCTTCGATGCCTCGCTGAGAAACCATGAAGCCCAGAAACTTCCTCGAGGTGACACCGAAGGCGCACTTCGTTGGATTGAGCTTCATCCGATACCTTCGGAGTGTCGCGAAGCTTTCAGAAAGATCCCCAATATGCTGGGACGCTTCCTTGCTTTTGACCAGCATGTCATCGACATACACCTCTATATTCCAGCCGATCTGCTCTTTGAAGACTTTGTTTACTAGCCTTTGGTAAGTGGCGCCTGCATTTTTCAGACCAAAGGGCATGACTCGGTAACAGTAGATACCTCGATCGGTTATAAAGGCAGTCTTTTCTTCATCCTCGGGTGCCATCCGAATCTGGTTTTAGCCTGAATAGGCATCCATGAAGGTCAACATCTGATGGCCGAAGGTGGCATCCACGAGCTGGTCGATCCGGAGGAGAGGGAAGCTATCCTTCGGGCATGCTTTGTTAAGGTCGGTGAAGTCGATGCAGATTCGCCATTTACCGTTCGACTTTTTCACCATAACAACATTGGACAGCCAGCTTGGATAATTCACCTTCCGAATGAAGTTTGCCTTGATGAGCTTGTCCACCTCTTCTTCAATTGCTCTCTGCCGGTCAGAGGCAAAGCTTCTTTTCTTTTGCTTCACGGGTCGGGACGTCTCGTCTGCATTGAGATGGTGGACAGGACGTCCGGGCTGATCCCAGGCATGTCAGAAGCTGACCAAGCGAAGACATTAGTGTTTCTTCGGAGAAAGTCGATCAGCTCCAGCCGGGGCTTCCCTTTCAGTAGCGACCCGATCCTTATGGTTCGGTCAGGCCGAGGTTCGTCCAGCGGTACCTCCTCTAGATCTTCGGTTGGTTCTCCTCGTTGCTCGACGAAATCCTCCCGAGCATCCAGTCCGTCAACCTCAGGCAATCTGGATTGCAGGCTGGTGACGAAGCACTACCGAGCTATAGTTTGGCTTCCTCGAACTACACCAACCCCTCGCTCGGTCGGGAACTTCATAACAAGATGTGGGATGGAGATGGCGGCTCTGAGAGACATCAAGCCGGGTCTTCCCAAGATCACGTTGTAAGGCGACCGGAGCTTGGTCACCAGGAAATCTGCATGCACAGTGGCAACGGAAGGCCAGGTTCCTGCTCGGACCGTCAAGGTCATGACCCCTCCGGGGTGATTACATGGCCGGTGAACCCCATTAGGGTGGAGTCCACCGCTCGGAGATTCTCCATAAGAAGTTTCATCTTCATAAACACATCGAGGTACAAAACGTTGACGGAGCTTCCACTATCAATGAGAATTTGGCTTACATCATAGTTGTTCAAATTAAGAGATACAACTAGCGCATCATCGTGCGGAACTGTATTCCCTGGAAGTCATCGTTGGAGAAAGAGAGCTCGTCAGTTCGTACTTTCTTCGGTGCCAAACCTTCTTCATCGTCCCTCCCGCCTGAAGGACCACCGACCGCCTCAATCACATTAATGTGGCCAGCGACCGAAGATTTGGGGAGGAAGAGGTTGCTGCTGGGGCTCAGGCCGGCGATCGCCCCTGTTTCTTGGCTCGGGGGCTCCCTGAACCGATCCAGTCTACCCCGCTGGATGAGCCTTTCAATCTCATTCTTCAGCTGCCAGCACTCTTCAGTGCCGTGGCCATGGTCGCGGTGGTAGCGACAATACTTGGCGGGGTCTCTCCGGGCCGCATTTCCTCGAAGAGGAGGAGGTTGAGGGAGTTGGTGCTCGATTTCCATAAGGATCTCCGCTCTTGGGGCAGTAAGCGGAGTAAATCGATTGAACCTCCTAGGCGGGCTCCGGGTGCTGTTCCTTGGCGGCGGCTGAGGAATCCTTTGGCGGCGAGGTGGGCTTGGCTGACGGGTAGGTCGGCGCTTATCTGAGCCCTTGGGCTCCTTCTTCTTCGTAAATTTGGCTCGGATAGCTCTCCGTGATTCTTCGACTCTCGCATATTTGTCTGCCAAAGCCATCATATCGGAGAGGTTTGGAGGGTAGCTGACCTCCAGCGCCAGGTAAAAATCACTTTCCTTTAATACTCCGCCCGCCAGGGTGGACATGCCACCTCATGATTAAGGTGGTCCACCTCTAGCATGGCCGTGTTGAAACGGCCGAGATACTTCTTCAAAGACTCCCCCTCTCTGCTTAACCTCAGAGAGGGAGTCAGACCTCCGTCTGTGACGGCGGCTGCTGACGAACTGGCTGATGAAGAGGCGGCTCAGCTCGTCGAAGGAATTAATGGAACCTGGTTTCAAAGCATTGAACCAGGTTCGAGCAGATCCCCTGAGGGTGGAAGGAAAGTGTGGCAGAGGATCGCATCTGATGCCCCATGGAACATCATGATCGATCGAAAGCTGCTGAGATGATCATCGGGGTCGGAGGAGCCATGATAAGGCTCGATGGCAGGCAGCTTGACGTGGGAGGGAATCACTTCCTCCATTATCTTCTTAGAGAAAGGGATGCCCTGCTCCGCCTTATTCTGAAGCGGATGGGCCTGCTTGGCGGCGTCTAGCTCTTGACGCATTTCCTGGAGCTGGTGGCAGATATCCCTATCAGGAAAAGCAGAAGGGGCAGGACGAGGAGGACACTGAGATGGTGTTGAATCATGGCGAGAGAACACCGGGGAGAGGGATCGGGCCCGCCGAGATCTAGGAAGATCTCTGCCGCGGACTCCTTGGGGAGCTAGCTCAGCTTCTCTGGACGGCGAGGGGGTCCGCAACCTTAAGCGGGCCGGAAGAAGAGGCCGCTGGATGAGCGGGGGCTGCATCCTCCTCAGGGGGATGAGGGGCAGGAGCAGCCGGACGGGGAGCTTCGGGGCGCCCTGAATTAGGTGGGCCAGAGCCTGGACTTGCTGGACCAGTGAGGCGAACTGGTCCTGGGTCACCGGGGCCACCAGTGGCGATGGAGTCTCAACTGGCGGTGGTGGCGGCGCAACACTGCTCGCCGGATCAGGCCTTTGGGAGGCGACCTGATCTCGGGCTTCGGAGGTAGCCTTTCTTCGGTTGGCCATGGAGGAGTTCTCTTTCAGATCGAGATCCTTATCTCCTGGATCACAAGTTTATGGGACTTGAGGGCCCTTCCTCTAGCGCCAATTTGTTGCTGTCGAAATCTGTCCTCCGACTCGGGCGCGGTCGGGCTGCAGCGTGGGCTCTCCGCTTGGGTGGACCTGCAAAACAGTCCTCACGCGAGAGGCGTTGGGGGTGGCCCTCTGCGAAAGACCCTTCGATGCTCAAGTCAGTGGAGATCAGCAATCAACAAAAATGGGGAGAAGGCTCTCGCTGAAGAGTCCCTTCAGGGCTCTGAGCAGAGCACTAATGGCGGAAGTTAAGGCAGAAAGAGAGAGGGTTCCAGTGAGCAAGTGCGCATACCTGAGGAGTCGGTAGACGACTCTATTTATAGAGGATCACCTGATTCCTGGGGGCATCGTGGGTTCGAAAGTCGTTAGGATCTGAATCCAGTTTGTTATGAGGTCGGTAGGATTCGTATCTTGTTGGTTAGAGATCGACGGCTAGGAGAGCTCGTTGATGTCTCGAGATATGGTGAGGACATAGGCTCCAGTTCCCTAGGCCACTCTTGCGGGTCCTAGGTCACTCCCGGATATGATTTCTGTTTGGAATCTCACGAATTCGGGTTCTCCTGCATCGAATTCCGCAGAGGCGTAGATATCGCTCGGGCTAGGCCGAGCGATGGGAGAGATCGGCTAGAGGGGCCGAAAGATGACATAGCTCGGGTGGGGCCGAGAGACGATATAGCTCAGGTGGGGCCGAGAGACGATATAGCTCGGCTGGGGCCGAGAGACTACATAGCTCGGCTGGGGCTGAGAGAAGTGATTCGCGTCTTGGGAGTCCTTGGTTTGGCGAGGGGCTAAGGCGCCCCAACTTACTGAGGCTGACTTATCTCGGGCGAGTGTCGCATAGCGGGTAGGAATCAGGGCTAGCCCTAGCCATATGCACGATTATTGACATACAACGATTTTACCCCTCAACAAGAACAAAAAAATATTTTTTTATTAATATACATGTTATTTTTAGAAAATATTGTGCGCTCAATTGGGGTTAGCAATTGGATTTTTTTAAACATTTTTAAAAATATTTTTTAAAAATAATATATTTTTATTGGTTGCTAGGAAGATAAGTTTGAGACATGCTAAAAATATTTTATTAATTTTGATATTTGAATCTTAAATTGGATAAGTTATAAGCTACTATAAAATTAAATTAAGTTACTAATTATTCTTAAAGGACTTTTAAATTAATATTTGAATCTATATTTTGATCTAATTGAAGATGATTTTTATAGGTCTTTCTCCACATTTATAATTCTGGCTATAATCATAATAAAACCATTAGAAACTTATAATAATTTTTGCTCCGTTTTGACAATCGCTAAAAACTTCTTTTAGTTCATGACAACTCCTTTGAGCTTTGCTATGTGTTAAAAATTTGGCCCGTGACCAAAGAGTGATGACGCTCAATCACCCCTCCTGGACGTCAGGAACGGAGGTGCTTCTCGAATCCTCGCTTCGCCGGGTTGCCTGTAAAGAAGTCCCGAGACCAGAGGGGGTCTCCGACGGGACCTCCGATGGCCAAGTTAGTGACTGAGGTCACAGCTGAAGAAGGGCTCGAGTGAGCCCTGTTTTATGTGGAAAAGAGAGATCTCCGAGAGGAGGGATCCCTTTGAGAGTTGAGATGGCGATTTTGGGGGTTATCGCGCATACTTGTTTACCGGATGGATTCATCTTCTTATAGGGGTTGATTCTGGCATGATCACGTAGGATTGCGTGAGTTAGAAGATCCGCTGAGCCATCGCATGAATTTGGGCCGGTTAGTGGGCTACGTCCCATCAGCCGGCGGGGTTGTTGGGTGGCACGTGTCGGCGCTGTCGGGCGGCACATGTCTCGCGCTGTCGGGCAGCGCGCGTCAGAGAGGCGGTTTCTTGAACCGCTGGGGGCTGATCTGGCGGAAACTGGGAAATCTCATCTTATCAGGGCCGAGCCGGGTCGATCCGAGATGGCTGGGGCCAATCCCGCTGGCAAGAAAGTGCCGAGGCGGGGCCGAATCGATGGACTTGGAGGCACCGGGGCCGAGTCGGGCCGACCGGGGATGGCCTCGGCCGACTCGATGGAACTGGAGACGCCGGGGGCCGAGTCGGGCCGGCCGGGATGGCCTTGGCCGACTCGGTGGAACTGGAGACGCCGGGGCCGAGTCGGGCCGGCCGAGATGGCCTTGGCCAACTCGGCGGAACTGGAGACGCCGGGCCGAGTCGGGCCGGCCGGGGATGGCCTTGGCCGACTCGGCGGAACTGGAGACGCCGGGGCCGAGTCGGGCCGGTCGGGATGGCCTTGGCTGACTCGGCGGAACTGGAGATGTCGGGGCCGAGTCGGGCCGGCCGGGGATGGCCTTGGCCGACTTGGCGGAACTGGAGATGCCGGGGCCAAGTCAGGCTAGCTGGGGATGGCCTTGGCCGACTCGGTGGAACTGGAGATGCCGGGGCCGAGTCGGGCCGGCCGGGGATGGCCTTGGTCGACTCGGTGGGGCTGGAGACGCCGGGGCCGAGTCGGGCCGGCCTGGGATGGCCTTGGCCGACTCGGCGGGACTGGAGACGCCGTGGCCGAGACGGTGGACTTGGAGATGCCGGGGCCGAGTCGGGCCGGCCGGGGATGGCCTTGGCCGACTCGGTGGGACTGGAGACGTGGAGAAAGTGTCGGGGCCGACTGCGAAGTGTCGGGGCCGGCTAGGAAGTGCCGGGACTGACTGGGAAGTGCCGGGGCCGCCTAGCTTGGAGGCGTAGGGGGCCGGCTAGGAGAGTGCCAGGGCCGCCTAGCTTGGTGACGTAGAGGGCCGGATAGGAAGATGCCGGGGCCGCCTGGGAGGTGCCGGGCCGCCTAGCTTGGACACGCCGGGGCCGGCTGGGAGGTGTCGGGCCGCCTAGCTTGGACGCGCTGGGGCCGGCTGGGAAGTGCCGGGCCGCCTAGCTTGGAGGTGCCGGCCTTGGAGGTGCCGACCTTTGGGGCCGTCGGTCTTTGGAGTCGTCGGTCTTGGAGCCGTCGGCCTTTTGGGGCTGTCGTCTTGGAGCCGTCGGCCTTTGGGGCCGTCGGTCTTTAGAGCCGTCGGCCATTGGGGCCGTCGGTCTTCGGGTGTCGGCCTTTGGGCCGTCGGTCTTTAGAGTCGTCTGTCTTGGAGCCGTCGGCCTTTGGGGCCGTTGGTCTTGGAGCCGTCGGCCTTTGGGGCCGTCGGTCTTAGAGGTGTCGGCCTTTGGGGCCGTCGGTCTTTGGAGCCGTCAATCTTGGAGCCGTCGGCCTTTGGGGCCATCGGTCTTGGAGCCATCGGCCTTTGGGGCCGTCGGTCTTTGGAGCCGTCGGTCATTGGGGCCGTTGATCTTGGAGCCATCGGCCTTTGGGGCCGTCGGTCTTTGGAGCCGTCGGTCATTGGGGCCGTCGGTCTTGGAGGTGTCGGCCTTTGGGGCCGTCGGTCTTTGGAGCCGTCGGACTTTGGGGCCGTCGGTCGTCTGGTGTCGGCCTTTGGGGCCGTCGGTCATGGAGCCGTCGGCCTTTGGGGCCGTCGGTCTTTGGAGTCGTCGGCCATCAGGTGTCGGCCTTTGGGGCCATCCAAAAATTTTTTTATTCTCCATGTGGTCAACTGGCTCCATCAAATGCCCCCACACTCCTTGAGCTTGCGTGCTCTGCATCAGCTAAGCAAAAGGAGTGTAGAACTTCAAGAAATTTTTTGGAGGCAAATTGATTACCTCAGGCCCCCACTGAAGCAGCGTACGCTAACTTTTTTGGGGGGATGCTCGTCAGTTAGCCGTTGAGGCAAAGATGAAGCCGATGAGGCAAAGTTGAGGCCGTCGAGAACTTTTTGAACCCCGGAGGGTGACAGAGGGCGCTTGGGCCAGGCTCAGGTGCCTTTTTCTTCAAAGAAATTGGTCTCCTTCTGCAGGATTGATCTGCCCCCCCAGGAAACTCTGTTGATTGGAATCCGCAGGTCTTGAGCTTGAGGGTGCCGACACGGAGCCGGTCTTGGTGCCGACGCGGAGTCGGTCTTTGGTGCCGATGCGGAGTCGGTCTTTGTTGCCGATGCAGAGTCGGTCTTTGGTGGTTTTCCTGTAATGCATTCAGATACTAATGAAAAGAAACTTTTTCTCAGTGTAGTATACTTAGCTTTTTCGCAGCTGTTTGCCTTCGTGGGTCTTTGGTGCCGACGCGGAGTCGGTCTTTGTTGCCGACGTGGAGTCGGTCTTTGGTGCCGACGCGGAGTCGGTCTTGGTGCCGACGCGAAGTCGGTCTTTGTTGCTGATGCGGAGTCGGTCTTTGTGCCGACGCGGAGTCGGTCTTTGGTGCCGACGCGGAGTCGGTCTTTGTTGCCAATGCGGAGTCGGTCTTTGGTGCCGACGCGGAGTCGGTCTTTATTGCCGATGCGGAGCCGATCTTTGGTGCCGACGCGGAGCCGGTCTCTGCCTAAGAAATATACTCATCCCAAGAGCGTGATAAAATAAGGATATTCTGAATAATACTTTATTAAAGAATCGGCAAGCTACTGACAATACCGTCCGCATTCCGAATGCGGGGGAGAAGCTTCCTATCTTGATGCCAGCTTGCTTCCTTCCATCGGCTCCTCGAGCTGCTGCTCGCCCCTCATGAGATCATGCTATTGTTCCTTCCATTGGGGCATTGTTGATGCAAATCTGAGGCGCTGGAGGTGGCGATGCACCCGGGGCCGTGAGGTTTCCTCGAACGAACTTGCCCAAGTGGCCCTGCTGGACAAACTTTTCAATGGCCCTCTTCAAATGGTGGCAATCTTCGGTGTCATGTCCATAGTCTTGGTGATACCGGCAGTAAAGCTCTTTGTTGTGGGGGTTTACTGACTTTAGGGGACGTGGGCATTGAAAGTAAGGCTCCTCCTCAATCTCTAGCAGGATGTGGGAGATCGGAGCCGTGAGAGGAGTAAACCGCCCCTTAGGAACTAGCGCCTGGGGCCGGTGGTCAAAGCGACGGGGTGGTTCGAGCTGCCTGGATCGTTCCTCAGCTAGTTCCGTGGTGTCGGCTTCTTGTTGAAACTCCTGTCGGCTTCCCTTCTGGACGAGTCAGCCTCATTGGCGCGGATGTACTTCTTTGCCCGACTTAGCAACTCGGCGTAGGAGCCGGGAGGCTTTTTGTCCAGAGAAAAGGTGAAGCGGGACGGAAGGAGTCCCTGCTTCAGCGCTAGGGTGGCCACCGCATCGTCGAGATGGTAGACCTCGAGGGCGGCGGTTTTGAATCGGGACATGAAGTCCCGCAGTGACTCTCCTTCCTTCTGGCGGACGGAGAAGAGGCTGTCTGCCACCCTTGGGATCCGGCGGAAGGCGTCGAAGTGGGCCAAAAATGTCCTCTCCAGCTCCCGGAAGGAGTCTATGCTGTGGGGGGACAGGCGTGATGCCATGCACGGGCGGCCTTCCGCAGAGTTATGGGGAAGGCCTTGCAGAGGAGGGTGTCTGAGGTGCCCTGGACTTGCATCATAGCTTTGTAACTCTCGAGATGGTCGAGGGGGTCGGTTGTACCGTTGTACGGGTCCACCTAAGGGAAGCGGAACCTGGAGGGAACCGGTTCCTCCAGTATGCGGCGAGTGTAAGGAGGACGAGTGTCAGACTCTTCCTCCGGCTGATGGTTGATCTTCTTGGCGAGCTCGTCGAGGCGCCTGTTGTACTCCTCCATGCGTTCCTCCGCCTGGCGGTTGATCGTCGGGGCCCTCCGAGACGGCTCGGAGGAAGAAGAAGAAGAGGAGGCAGAAGGAGATGGAGACGGAAGTCGGGACTTCCGCTTGGGTTCCTCATGATGATGTGGCTTGGGAGGAAACTCGTTGGGGCCATGGTCAGGGGACCGTGGCCGCTTGGAGGGCTCGCGTCGAGGCTTCCTAGGGGAAACTTGATGTCGGCCGGTACCTCGCCGACCGGCCTCCCGCCGAGGAGAACCTCCCTCGCCGACTGCTGGCTGGCGGAGGGAGCGGTCTGGTGCTGGGTGGCCACGGACTGCTGCTGCTGGAGCCCGTGGACCATGGCAATGAGATTCTGGACTTGCTAGGAGAGGGTTGCCAGCTGCTCCGCCGTTTGGACAGCGGCGCTCGGCGGTGGGCCGGCAACCAGAGGGTCAGCCGCAGGAGGATTGGCCTCCTGCTGCCTAACCGGTGAGGGAAGTCCCATCGGGCAGCTGACGGAGGTGTCCTGGGCTCGCGTCACCACCATGGATTTGAAAGAAGAGAGGGATGAAAGATGTAGCTCAGGGAGAACGTTCGCTACGTTTTCTTATACCCCCTATCTGGCACGCTAATCTGATGACGCTCAATCACCCCTCCTGGACGTCGGGAACGGAGGTGCTTCTCGAATCCCCGCTTCGTCGGGTTGCCTGCAAAGAAGTCCCGGGATCGGAGGGGGTCTCCGGCGGGACCCTCCGACGGCCAAGTTAATGATTGAGGTCACAGCTGAAGAAGGGCTCGAGTGAGCCTTATTTTGTGTGGAAAAGAGGGATCTCCGAGAGGAGGGATACCTTTGAGAGTTGAGATGACAATTTTGGGGGTTATCGCGCATACCTGTTTACCGGGTGGATTCACCTTTTTATAGGGGTTGATTCTGGCATGATCACGTGGGATTGCGTGAGTCAGAAGATCTGTTGAGCCCTCGCGTGAATCTGGGCCGGTTAGTGGGCTACGTCCATCAGCCAGCGGGGCTGTCGGGCGGCGCGCATCGGCGCTGTTGGGCGGTGCGTGTCTAGCGCTGTCGGGCGGCGCGTCAGAGAGGCGGTTTCTTGAACCGCTGGGGGCTGATCTGACGGGAACTGGGAAATCCCGTCTTGTCAGGGTCGAGCCGGGTCGACCCGAGATGGCTGGGGCCAATCCCACTGGCAAGGCAGTGCCGGGGCGGGGCCGAATCGACGGACTTGGAGGCACCGGGGCCGAGTCGGGCCGGCCGGGGATGGTCTCGGCCGACTCGGTGGAACTGGAGACGCCGGGGGCTGAGTCGGGCCGGCCGGGGATGGCCTTGGCCGACTCGGTGGAACTGGAGACGCCGGGGCCGAGTCGGTCTGGGCCGGGATGGCCTTGGCCGACTCGGTTGAACTGGAGACG
Organism: Calamus simplicifolius; assembly: GCA_900491605.1. Taxonomy (NCBI): domain Eukaryota; kingdom Viridiplantae; phylum Streptophyta; class Magnoliopsida; order Arecales; family Arecaceae; genus Calamus; species Calamus simplicifolius. Next base: position 57,904 of record UESW01002728.1, on the reverse strand, counting down.
CCGGGGCCGAGTTGGGCCGGCCGGCGATGGACTTGGCCGACTCGGCGGAACTGGAGACGCCGGGGCCAAGTCGGGCCGGTCGGGATGGCCTTGGCCGACTCGGCGGAACTGGAGACGCCGAGGCCGAGTCGGGCCGACCGGGGATGGCCTTGGCCGACTCGGCGGAACCGGAGACGCCAGGGCCGAGTCGGGTTGGCCGGGGATGGCCTTGGCCAACTCGGTGGAACTGGAGACACCGGGGCCGAGTCGAGCCGGCCGGGGATGGCCTTAGTCGACTCGGTGGTCTGGAGACGCTGTGGCCGAGTCTGTGGACTTGGAGACCCCGGGGCCGAGTCGGGCCGACGAAAATGGCCTTGGCCGACTCGGCGGGATTGGAGACGTGGAGAAAGTGTCGGGGCCGACTGCGAAGTGCCGGGGCTGATGGGAAGTGCCGGGGCCGCCTAGCTTGGAGGCGTAGGGGGCCGGCTAGGAGAGTGCCGGGGCCGCCTAGCTTGGAAACGTAGAGGGCCGGTTAGGAAGATTGCCGGGGCCGCCTGGGAGGTGCGGGCCGCCTAGCTTGGACACGCCGAGGCCAGCTGGGAGGTGCCGGGCCGCCTAGCTTGGACGCGTCGGGCCGGCTGGGAAGTGCCGGGCCGCCTAGCTTGGAGGTGCCGGCCTTGGAGGTGCCGGCCTTTGGGGCTATCGGTCTTTGGAGCCGTCGGTTTTGGAGCCGTCGGCCTTGGGGTCATCGGTCTTGGAGCCGTCGGTCATAGAGCCATCGGCCTTTGGGGCCGTCGGTCTTTGGAGCCGTCGGCCATTGGGGCCGTCGGTCTTCGGGTGTCGGCCTTTGGGGCCGTCGGTCTTTGGAGCCGTCGGTCTTTGAGCCGTCGGCCTTTGGGGCCGTCGTCTTTGAAGCCGTCGGCCATTGAGGCCGTCGGTCTTGGAGGTGTCGGCCTTTGGGGCCGTCGGTCTTTGGAGCCGTCGGCCTTTGGGGCCGTCGGTCTTTGGAGGTGTCGGCCATTGGGGCCAAAGGCCGACGGTCTTTGGAGGTGTCGGCCATTGGGGCCGTCGATCTTTGGAGCCATCGGTCTTGGAGCCGTCGGCCTTTGGGGCCGTCGGTCTTGGAGCCATCGGCCTTTGGGCGTCGGTCTTTGGAGCCGTCGGCCATTGGGGCTGTCGGTCTTGGAGGTGTCGGCCTTGGGTGTCGGCCTTTGGGGCCATCGGTCATGGAGCCGTCGGTTTGGGGCCGTCGGTCTTTGGAGCCGTCGGCCATTGGGGCCGTCGGTCTTCGGGTGTCGGCTTTGGGGCCGTCGGTCTTTGGAGCCGTCGGTCTTTGAGCCGTCGGCCTTGGGGCCGTCGGTCTTGGAGCCGTCGGCCTTTGGGGCCGTCGGTCTTTGGAGCCGTCGGCCATTGAGGCCGTCGGTTTTGGAGGTGTCGGCCTTTGGGGCCGTCGGTCTTTGAGCCGTCGGCCTTTGGGGCCGTCGGTCTTGGAGGTGTCGGCCATTGGGGCCAAAAGGCCGACGGTCTTTGGAGGTGTCGGCCATTGGGGCCGTCGATCTTTGGAGCTGTCGGCCTTTGGGGCCATCGGTCTTGGAGCCGTCGGCCTTTGGGGCCGTCGATCTTTGGAGCCGTCGGCCATTGGGGCCGTCGGTCTTGGGATGTCGGCCTTGGGGCCGTCGGTCTTTGGAGCCGTCGGCTTTGGGGCGTCGGTCTTTGGAGCCATCGGCCATTGGGTGTCGACCTTTGGGGCCGTCCAAAATTTTTTTTATTCTCCATGTGGTCAACTGGCTCTATCAAAGAGTATTAATAAACTTTCAGTATAATGTTTAATCTTTTTTCTTATTTTTATAAGGCTGAAATGTGATGTCAACGGTTTCTGAATTTTTGCTTTTTTAAAATTAATGTGGTTTTTTGTATTAGTGGAGACCACATCTGCAAGGTTGATAAGGGATGAAATTAATAGGTTGATGAGAGGCATAAACGATGATGAAGCAGGAGAATGATAGAGGAGGAGGAGAGATTGCAATGAAAAAAAGTGAGCAATAATAGTGAAGAAGGAAAAGTAGGGAGAAGGGAAGGCAACGGCAAAGGAGGTAGAATGGTGCTGATGAAGGAGGAGGAAGTTAAAGTGACGGAGTATGAAGGTGGCATATGGCAGCGATGGAGTTTTAAGGCTAAGTAGATGGTTGATGAATGATGATTGATTGGATGATCAACTAAGAATGAATATTAAAGATGGTGTTGCACGGCCAACAAACCATTCATAAACTCATTTGTATACTTGGAGATCAAGGAAAAACATTGTTCCTTAATTGTTGATGGTGGAAAAAATAAATAGTAATTTAGAGTGATCGCTTTTAAAATCATGGCTCCAAATGATGACTTCCTTTGAAGCCTACTCAAATCAAAGTCGACAATGATACGCCAGCTTCAGTTGCAATTGATGACAATTAGACTCACTAGTTCAATTGATGTTTATTAAAAAAAGTAATTTAATTGATGATTTACTTTGGTAGTTATTATTGAATTGACAAACTTTTGATCTAAAATAACATGTTCATCCTCATCGACTTATCATGCATAGTCCATTGACGTGGTATCTCATATGAGGAGACCACATATCTTAGAAAAATATTTCCAAAATATATTACTTTAAAAAATATTAATTTTACAAATTATTGAAAAAAGATTCTTATCAATCAGGTTCGGTTAGATCAACTATGAATTGGATCAGATACAAATGAGATCAAAAATTTATTAACTCAAGCTAACCTATTTACTAAATAGACAAAAATCTAGACCTGAATCTAATCATTTTGTTGAATAGGTAAATCGACCTAATATATAACAAATTAAATCAAATTTAACAAATTAAATGGGTTGATCCCTGAAGATTCAACATTGATATAAATCAGAGTTTTATGATGGACTAGTGAGGATAGACTAAATGTTTAGGTCTTGAAACATACTAAGCTCTACACTATTTGGATACATTTGATTGTGCATAGGGTTACTATGTTGTTTGCAAACCATATGTGTCATGATCCGAACCAAGGGTCCATAATCGACATGAGAAACAAGAAGAGTGGGACCTATCTTGGTTCACTACCCCTTAAATAATATTAATCACATGCAAGTAATATCAATATAGAAATTGGCATTCATAAGATGTATATTTATCAAAAGGGTGTCCACACCAATATGAATATATACACACCCATAATTGTTAAAAAGTTGATTGCAAATACTTACGAAACATGCTCCACTTAGCCAGCATGGCTTAAGTCTTTTTGGTTGCCATGGACTTCACAAAAAGGAAAAAAAAAAAATTGTAGCAAGATCTCACACCATGCTATGTTTGGTTATTGGGAACCATACTGGTATTGAAAATAGCATAACAAAAAGTAGCACAAAGTATGAAAATCTCATTAGATGAAAAGATATCTTTCTACGGATTGCACTTCTCAAGAGCCAACTTACGAGGATTACCGAATGAGGCCTAAAGGATGCGAAATATTGAGCCTACCCTTGCCAAAAAGTACCTTCAAAGGAACATGATTCATCTGCTTGATCAAACATTGATTGTAGAAAAAATATTGAAAAGAGTAATATTGCATTTAGTGAATAGATAATATAGCAAAAAAAAAAGTTAGCCGTAACTTTATTAACTATATATTCCATAAATTGTTAAAGCCTGAAATTATCAAATTATAAATAGTATCTCACTATTCTCTGCAAGCAGTTCTGAGTAACTAGCTCAAACGTTCAATAATATTAAAATAAAAGAAGAAAAATAAACATTATACATTATATATATAAGCATACATGTGCACTTACAAACATGGTATCGGCATTAAATATTAGATAAAAGCTAGCAGGAATCAACAAAATAGATGACTTGAAAGCCCAGATAGAGGACTGCTAGCAGCTAAATCAAAGGCAGATAATATGTGTGGTCCTCACATGTAGCTAATAACAATCCAGCTAACAAATGTATTCAAATACCGATCCATTAAGTATATATCACATCATAATATAGAAAGTACTTCTCAAATTCATAAGAGCATATAATATATCATAATTCAAATGATTATCAACTAATCACATGGTCATATAGCTATAAAGAAAAATTTTGGTAATCATTTGTAATGGCATAAGATAATACAATGGCAAAGCTTAATAATATATGATATATCAGCTAATTTCACGAACTATGATCATATAACCAAATTCTAGAACTCATTTATCATAACATAAAGAAATTTGCACAAATATCAATCATTTATGAAAATATAAGGTCACTAGCTAATAAGTAGGACTTAACATTCAATGGTTCATAACACAAATTCTTGCAATATTGTAGAAAATTATTTCATTCATCCATACTTGTCCTCATGTTCTGGTGTAGGAATTATGTTGTATAACACCAATGTATTCCATATGTCAAACCATATCATAAATGGGTGACAGAACAAATTATTAACATACTTATATACGTTACTCTATAAAAGATTTATTGCATAAATAAAATTATCATGCGATAAAGATTATTATCTACTTGTAGGTAATCATAATTATAAATTATATTGTAAAGGATTTAGTATGTAAACTAATTAAACGTGCTATAATAATTATTATCTACTAACAGGCAATTACTATAAGCCCTAAAGAACCTAAGTCAGACTAGTTTGCCTATTTCAAGTGGAGAAATGTAGTATCCAGTTCATGTGAACCAGGTTCAGGACTTGGTCCTATGCTGTCCGACGCTTCGCTCTCAGCGAAGCGCTTTCGTTTTCCCGGACCCCTTAAACCGAAGCGTTGCGCAGGGGATTAAATATGTGATGGAGGGAGACTCCCTCCATCATCCTGGCTTCCGTTCCTTCAGGTATTCCCCTGGCCTCTGAGAGAGAGAGAGAGAGCGTGAGAGAGAGAGAAGAGAGAGAGAGAGAGAGAGAGGGAGAGGGGCCGGCCGATCCTTGGTTCAGGCCCGGCGGCGTGCTCGCCGCCTCGCCGGGCCTGAGCTTCGGCCGGCGACCCCGCCGGCACCGGGGGAGGTGTCCGGCGGGGTGGTGGTGGAGAGAGAGAGAGAGAGAGGGCCAATCGGCCCTCTCTCGCGCGGTGGCGGAAATGGTTCGGGCCCGGCGGCGTGCTCGCCGCCTCGCCGGGCCTGAGCTTGGCCTGTCGCCTCCACCGGCGCCGGGCGTGCGTCCGGTGGAGGTCCGGCCGGCCAAGGTGGCCGGCCGTGCCGCCGGCACAGGTGCCGGCGGAGAGAGTGAGCGGGCCGCCGCGGCCGGCTCTGGCCCGGCCACCGGCGGCCGGGCCGCCCTCAATTTGGCCGGCGGCGGCCCTGGCCGCCGGCTGGAACCCGTCCCCTGTTCGGTGAAACAGGGGATCGGGTTGGTTGGGATGGGGCCGGCTGGGCCGGCCGGTTCAGGGCCTTTTGGGCCGTGCAGGAGTTTTGGGGAGATTTTGGGCCCGTAACGGGCCTAAAATAATTATATGGCTAGAATCTGGGTTAATTCTAGTTTCTTGGGGTATTTTTACTTCCCCAATTGGGTGTGTATAGTGGGAGATATTCGAGCCCAAAGTTGGGCCCGTGAACTAGTCTGGGTAGAATTCTAAGGGTCATTTTAATATTCTTTTCTAATAAATTAATTGTGTAAAATGATCCTGTAGGTGCTCAGACATCTGACTAGCTGATATATACCTGTTGGATTGCGTACTGAGGTAAGTAAGCCAGTTATCAGTATTTAATAATTATTTTATTCATTATATGAATATTTAAATTGTGAATTATATTGTGACATGAAGAATTGTTATGGATATTGGCTAAATTGTAAGTAGATGAATATTATGAATACATTGTTGTTTATGTGCTATGATTGAGAATGATTTCATATGTGGATGCTATGCATGAGAGATGCAGTTATTATGACATTGATGTGATATATTACATGCAATTGTTAAGTAAGTATAATCCACTGTTTATGCAATATAAAGATGTTATTGATATGTTAGTGCATGATGTGAGGTACTGTTATGTGTCGCCGCGGTTCTCCTTTATCATGTCATACCACACACACATCTAGAGGATGTGTTCTGATGATTTATGCCACACACACATCTAGAGGATGTGTTCTGATGATTTATGCCACATACACGTCTAGAGGATGTGTTCTGCCATTCACACGTCTAGAGGATGTGTTCTGCTTGGTCGAGATGGCATCACGCATCTAGAGGATGTGTTCTGAGTTACTATGAGGTGGCATCACACATCTAGAGGATGTGTTCTGCTTGGTTCGAGGTGGCATCACACATATAGAGTATGTGTTCTGGTGGATTATGATATGGCGTGACCCTGGTATCTGGACCCTTTCAGTAGGGGGATGCTTGTTGGTACACTATTGAGATATTGCAGGGCCGTGGGTCACATTTACAGCTACCATTGAGAGTATAAACAGTGGGTTTACTTACATTGCATGTTTGAGTATTTGTGGAATGTTTAAGCATGCAAATCATTTATGTGCTTATGATTGTTATGCTATGAATTGACTGTATAACGTGGCTTACTTATTGAGTGTAAGCTCATAAAAATCTTACAATGTTTTTGTCAGAGCCACGAGATTGAAGATGGATTGTTGGGGTGATGGATCTTCTATTAAATAAAACAAGACCATTATTTTGTTGTAACCCCAGTATTACTTATGTGTAGGGCTTGATGCCCAAACTTTATTATTGTGGTGTGTAAGGGTTTGTAACCCAAAACTTTTAGTATTCAGTGATGAATTTGGCTTGGTTTATATATAATAGTGTTATGTGTGAAAAATTTTGTGACGCCTTGCGTGCCCGGCACGCGGCGGGTTGTCACCCTAGCCCGATATTTGGGTCTGGGGCGTGACAGCTTTAGTGGTATCAGAGCTAGGTTATGACCCTAGGGACACAGACATATTGACATGATAACACGTAGAGAACATATTTTGATGACATTATACTTAGAGAAACCTGACACTTTAGCTTATGATGATATTAACCACAACTAATTTAACAGGAAATAGTTATGGCTCGCCGTACTAGGAGCCAACAATATGAGGAGGACTCTCAGGCCGGTAATGCTGATCAGCCGGTGGGTCAAGGAACTACTGGAGGTCGGCCCCTGCCAACCCAGTAGGACTGATCACCAGCGATTCCAGTCCGAGATGCTTCAAGCTCTCTCGGGTATGGCGCAGTCTATGCGGGACATGCAGCATCAGATCCAGCAGGCTTTGACCGCTCAGTCTGCCCCCTTCTGCTCCGACTCAGCCTACCCTTCCTGTTCCGCAGCTGCAGCCAACCTTACCCACTCAATCAGCACCGCCGACCCAGTCTGCTTTATCTCAATCCTGGGTGGGGACGGCCGTAGCTTTGCAGATTTCAAGAAGTTTGCCCCTGCTCCTTTCTCTGGTTCAAGCAACCCTATTGATGCTGAGAGATGGGTGCGAGATATGGAGAAGGCTTTTATGGCCCATGGTAGTCAGGAGATGGAGAGGATCAGATTTGCTACTTATCTTCTCCAAGGGGAGGCTTATGACTGGTGGTTAGTAGAGGAGCAGCGTCGGGGTGGTCAGACTATTTCTTGGGACAGTTTAAGGAGGCATTCTTCGACAAGTACTTTCCCAGGAGTATGCAGAGGAGGATGGAATCAGAATTTCTTAAGTTGGAGCAAAGGAATCTTTCGGTGGCCCAATATGAAGCTGAATTCACCAGGTTGGCCCGTTTTGCTCCAAGTATAGTATCTAATGAAATGGCCAAGATCACCCGATTCACGGAGGGACTTCGACCCAGACTGATGCAGGCGGTCAACGCATTTGAGCTTCACACTTACAGTGCCGTGGTAAATAAGGCCTTAGTAATTGAGAGAGATATGAATACGGTTCAGAGGGATTGGGAGCAGCAGAAGAAGAGGAAAGGGCATAATTCTAGCCAACCCCCAGCTCAGGCCAAGAAGAGAGGTGCACCCAGGCCCCAGGAGGACAACCAAATAGAGAGGCTCGCTGCTTTCGCTGTGGGAATTTCCACCCGGGGAGACCTTGCCGTGGAGTGTCTGGTGCCTGTTTCTCCTGTGGAAAGACTGCCATAAGATAGCCACATGTCCCCTTCGAAAGAACCAGCAGCCATCTTCCAGTCAAGGGACGATCAGCAGCAGCAGCAACCACCGAGGACTCAGGGAAGGGTCTTCGCTCTCACTCAGCAGGATGCTGCCGCTTCTAATTCCAGGAACGTCCAGGAATGATTAGATAGGCAATGATTATGCTCAGACTCTAATTGATCCGGGTGCCACGCATTCGTTTATATCTGACACCTACCTTGGCAAGAATGCATCATTGACACCTGAATCTCTAGACCATGAATTACACATTGCCTTTCCAAATGGTGATACTATGAAAGTTGATACTGTATGCAAATCCTGCTTGATTATCATTGAGGATAGGAAGCTGAATGCCAATCTTATTGTCCTTCCACTGAAATTCTTTGATGTTATCCTTGGCATGGATTGGTTAGCTTCCTATCATGCTTCTGTAGACTGTTTCAGGAAGATCGTCAACTTCAAAATTCCTTGTCAGCCCGAATTTAGTTTTACTGGTGGCCAGAAACTTCTAGCCTCAGTGTTTATTTCGGCACTACAGGCTGAAAAGTATCTGAGGAGTGGTGGCCAAGGATTTCTTGCTGTTATTAATGATCTTCAAAAGAAAGAGGCCAAGTTGGAGGATATTCCTATAGCTAGAGAATTCCCTGATGTCTTTCCGGATGAATTATCGGAGTTGCCCCCTGACCGGGAGGTTGAGTTCTCCATTGATTTGATTCCTGGAACTGGACCTATATCCAAGGCCCCTTATCGTATGGCCCCGGCTGAGCTAAAAGAGTTGAAGGACCAATTGCAGGAACTCCTAGATCGGGGATTTATCAGGCCTAGTGCTTCTCCTTGGGGTGCTCCAGTTCTATTTGTTAAGAAGAAGGATGGCAGTCTTCGGCTATGCATTGATTACCGGGAAATCAACAAGGTGACAGTGCGAAATAAGTACCCTTTGCCGAGGATTGATGACTTGTTTGACCAACTTCAAGGAGCCCGGGTATTCTCTAAGATTGATCTCAGGTCAGGTTATCATCAGCTTAAAGTCAAGGATGGGGATGTGCCTAAGACAGCTTTCAGAACTAGATATGGCCATTATGAGTTTTTGGTGATGCCGTTTGGTTTGACTAATGCCCCGGCAGCGTTCATGGATTTGATGAACAGAATATTTAGGCCATACTTGGATCAGTTTGTGGTTGTATTTATTGATGATATTTTGATCTATTCTAAGAGTCTCAGGGAGCATGAGGATCACTTGAGGATTGTGCTTCAGACTCTTCGGGAGAAGAAGCTTTATGCCAAGCTGCAGAAGTGTGAGTTTTGGTTGGACCAAGTAGCTTTCTTGGGTCACGTAATTTCTGTGGATGGCATTTCTGTGGACCCGAAGAAGATTGAAGCTATTATTAGCTGGAGCCGACCTTCCAATGTGGCTGAAGTCAGAAGCTTCTTGGGGCTAGCCGGGTATTATCGAAAATTTGTGGAAGACTTCTCTCGCATCGCTCTACCCCTAACTCGTTTAACCCAGAAACGAGTGAAGTTTGACTGGTCAGAGGAGTGTGAGGAAAGTTTTCAGGAGTTAAAGCAGCGTTTGGTGTCAGCTCCCATCCTTGTTCTTCCGACAGGATCTGAGGGTTTTACACTTTATACTGATGCCTCTCGGAAAGGATTGGGATGTGTCCTAATGCAGAATGGAAAGGTGATAGCCTATGCTTCCAGACAGCTGAAGCCTTATGAGCAGAACTATCCTACTCATGATCTGGAATTAGCTGCGGTGGTTTTTGCTTTGAAGATTTGGCGGCATTATCTCTATGGGTGTCGTGTGATGTGTATACAGACCATAAGAGTCTAAAATATATCTTCACACAGAAGGAGCTCAATTTGAGGCAGAGGAGGTGGTTGGAACTTCTGAAGGACTATGATCTGAATCTACATTATCATCCAGGGAAGGCTAATGTTGTGGCTGATGCTTTGAGTAGGAAGACCTCTTCTGAGTTAGCTGCTATGCTTACCTCCCAGCCTCACATTCTGAAGGACCTCGAGAGGTGGGAGATTGGACTGAGAGTACAGCAGTCTGATGGACTTGTTGCTGCACTTATTCTTCAGCCGACTCTTGTTGACAGAATTAAGTCCTCCCAGATGGAAGATCCAGATCTTCAAAGAATTAAAGTTGCTGTTCAGTCAGGAGATCAGAGTGGATTTTATGTAATGGATGATGGATCCCTGAGATTTGAAGGCAGACTTTGTGTACCTAGCAATGAGGAGTTGAAAGCCGAGATTTTGAGGGAGGCTCACTACTCTCCCTATACTGTGCATCCTGGTGGTACTAAATGTATAGAGACTTAAAGGAGAATTTTTGGTGGAAAGGGATGAAGAGGGATATTGCTCAGTTTGTGGCCAAGTGCTTAGTATGTCAGCGGGTGAAGGCCGAGCATCAAAAACCTGCGGGACCTCTTCAATCTTTGATGATTCCTCAGTGGAAATGGGAAAAGATTACTATGGATTTTGTGACTGGTCTGCCCAAAACTCCCAGGAGTAATGATGCAGTTTGGGTTATTGTGGACAGACTGACAAAGTCAGCTCATTTCCTACCTTTCAGAGTTGGAGTCTCGAGTGACAGATTGGCTAGCTTGTATTTGGAGCAGATTGTGAGACTCCATGGTGTTCCTGTCTCTATTGTATCTGACCGGGATACCAGATTTGTATCACAGTTTTGGAAGAGTCTTCATAAAGCCTTGGGGACCAAATTGAACTTCAGTACGGCTTATCATCCCCAGTCTGATGGGCAGTCAGAGAGGACCATACAGATTCTAGAAGATATGTTGCGCGCCTGTGTAATGGACTTGGGTGGGGCTTGGGATAACCACTTATCTTTGGTGGAGTTTGCTTATAACAATAGTTATCAAGCCAGTATCCAGATGGCCCCATTTGAGGCTTTGTACGGTAGGAGGTGCAGATCTCCTTTATGTTGGGATGACGTAGGGGAAAGGAAATTGCTAGGCCCTGAGCTGATCCAGCAGACAGTTGACAAGGTGCATTTGATCAGGGAGCGTCTTCGTACAGCTCAGAGCAGGCAGAAGAGTTATGCTGACGTCAGAAGAGAGAGTTAGAATTTCAGGTTGGGGATCATGTTTTCTTAAGGGTATCACCAACCAAGGATGTGATGAGATTCGGGGTTAGAGGAAAGCTTAGTCCACGCTATATTGGACCTTTTGAGATCTTGAGCAGAGTTGGGGAGGTTGCATACAGCTTAGCACTGCCTCCGATTTTATCTGGTGTTCACAATGTATTCCATGTATCTATGTTGAGGAAGTATGTTTCAGACCCCAGTCATGTTATAGCTTATGAGCCTATTCAGTTGAGGAAGGATTTATCATATGAGGAACATCCTGTGCGTATCGTGGACCGCAAGGATCAGATTCTGAGGCGGCGTACCATCCCTTATGTCAAAGTTCAGTGGAATAATCACTCTGAGAGGGAGGCTACTTGGGAGCTGGAGGAAGAAATTAAAACGAAGTATCCACAATTATTTGAAGGTAATTTATCTATCTAAGATTGTTGACCTTTGATTAATTTGATTGATCCGTAGTTATGAGGTCATGTATCAATTTCGAGGCCGAAATTTTTATAAGGAGGGGAGGATGTAGTACCCGGTTCATGTGAACCAGGTTCAGGACTTGGTCCTGTGCTGTCCGACGCTTCGCTCTCAGCGAAGCGCTTCGTTTTCCCGGACCCCTTAAACCGAAGCGTTGCGCAGGGGATTAAATATGTGATGGAGGGAGACTCCCTCCATCATCCTGGCTTCCGTTCCTTCAGGTATTCCCCTGGCCTCTGAGAGAGAGAGAGAGAGAGAGCGTGAGAGACAGAGAGAAGAGAGAGAGCGAGAGAGAGAGAGAGGGAGACCGGCCGATCCTTGGTTCAGGCCCGGCGGCGTGCTCGCCGCCTCGCCGGGCCTGAGCTTCGGCCGGCGACCCCGCCGGCACCGGGGAGGTGTCCGGCGGGGTGGTGGTGGAGAGAGAGAGAGAGAGAGGGCCAATCGGCCCCTCTCTCGTGCTGTGGCGGAAGACTGGTTCGGGCCGGCGGCGTGCTCGCCGCCTCGCCGGGCCTGAGCTCCGGCCTGCCACCTCCACCGGCGCCGGGCGTGCGTCCGGTGGAGGTCCGGCCGGCCAAGGTGGCCGGCCGTGCCGCCGGCACAGTAATGTGCCGCGTGGATAGTGAGAGAGAAATAGGGAGATGAGAGAAATTGAAGAGATAGGAGGGGGAGGTGGCTGGCCGCGGCGGCGGCCGGTTCCGGCCAACGGTGGCCGGATTGCCCCCAATCAGCCGAGAAGGGCATAGTAAGCAGATGATAAACATGAGAGAGAGAGAGATTGAGAGAGGGGAGGAAAGGGTGGCCGCGGCGGCGGCCGGCTCTGGCCCGGCCACCGGCGGCCGGGCCGCCCTCAATTTGGCCGGCGGCCCTGGCCGCCGGCGTGGAACCCATCCCCTGTTTCGGTGAAACAGGGGATCGGGTTGGTTTGGGATGAAATGGGCCGGCCGGTTCAGGCCTGCTGGCCGTTCCTGGAGCTCTTTTGGGAGGGATTTTGGGCCCTATATCGGGCCAAAAATGAGAAATAATTATATGGCTAGAATCTGGGTTAATTCTAGTTTCTTGGGGTATTTTTACTTTCCCAATTGGGTGTGTATAGCGGGAGATATTCGAGCCCAAAGTTGGGCCCGTGAACTAGTCTGGGTAGAATTCTAAGGGTCATTTTAATATTCTTATTCTAATAAATTAATTGTGTAAAATGATCCTGTAGGTGCTCAGACATCTGACTAGCTGATATATACCTGTTGGATTGCGTACTGAGGTAAGTAAGCCAGTTATCAGTATTTAATAAATTATTTTATTCATTATATGAATATTTAAATTATGAATTATATTGTGACATGAAGAATTGTTATGGATATTGGCTAAATTGTAAGTAGATGAATATTATGAATACATTGTTGTTTATGTGCTATGATTGAGAATGATTTCATATGTGGATGCTATGCATGAGAGATGCAGTTATTATGACATTGATGTGATATATTACATGCAATTGTTAAGTAAGTATAATCCACTGTTTATGCAATATAAAAATGTTATTGATATGTTAGTGCATGATGTGAGGTACTGTTATGTGTCGCCGCGGTTCTCCTTTATCATGTCATGCCACACACATCTAGAGGATGTGTTCTGATGATTTATGCCACACACACATCTAGAGGATGTGTTCTGATGATTTATGCCACATACACATCTAGAGGATGTGTTCTGCCATTCACACGTCTAGAGGATGTGTTCTGCTTGGTCCGAGATGGCATCACGCATCTAGAGGATGTGTTCTGAGTTACTATGAGGTGGCATCACACATCTAGAGGATGTGTTCTGCTTGGTTCGAGGTGGCATCACACATATAGAGTATGTGTTCTGGTGGTTTATGATATGGCGTGACCCTGGTATCTGGACCCTTTCAGTAGGGGGATGCTTGTTGGTACACCATTGGGATATTGCAGGGCCGTGGGACACATTTGCAGCTACCATTGAGGGTATAAACAGTGGGTTTACTTACATTGCATGTTTGAGTATTTGTGGAATGTTTAAGCATGCAAATCATTTATGTGCTTATAGATTGTTATGCTATGAATTGACTGTATAACGTGGCTTACTTATTGAGTGTAAGCTCATAAAAATCTTACAATGTTTTTGTCAGAGCCACGAGATTGAAGATGGATTGTTGGGGTGATGGATCTTCTATTAAATAAAACAAGACCCATTATTTTGTTGTAACCCCAGTATTACTTATGTGTAGGGCTTGATGCCCAAACTTTATTATTGTGGTGTAAGGGTTTGTAACCCAAAACTTTTAGTATTCAGTGATGAATTTGGCTTGGTTATATATAATAGTATTATGTGTGAAAAATTTTATGACGCCTTGCGTGCCCGGCATGCGGCGGGTTGTCACCCTAGCCCGATATTGCGTCTGGGGCGTGACAAGAAAGATGGCAAATCCCTCAAGACACCTAAAATAAAAATTAACCATATATAAAACAAGAGATTTCAGTGCTATTAGAGTGTGGAATCAAAGATTATACTTTATCATGCAAAATCCTATAGCTAAATTCAAAAGCTAGCTAGAAAACTAGTATAAAATAATAAAAATCCCAAAATCTTCTTTAAAGTAGAGGGGACTTAGCAGAATAAAGTTAAAAACTCTTTTAACATTTCACCTTGGCAGCCCGAAACTGGAAATATTTAGCGAATGATAAGCCTATGAGTTCAAATTTGAGAAGTGAAAGGAAATACTGGCAGAGAATGGTCTGAAATGGGAAAATATGAAGAGATCTAGGGAGAAAAATAGCCTTGGATACTTGGAGCTAGAGGAGTTGGAACGAGAGTTGGGAGAGAGAAAGGAAAGAACAAGCAAAAAAAAAAAAAAAAGGTTCATTTCACGTTCAATTTTAAGCAGCGGAATGATGGTTCGAGTGATCAAGCCAGCGATCGATCAGATCACAAAGTTAGAACAAAGGCAAACTAGATTGTAGAAGCTAGAATAAGTAAATAATCTCATTTCTTTTTTCTTTTCATTTATAGGAATAGTTTCAATTTAAATTTAACAAAAATATAGAAGCTATAATAAGTAAATAATCTCATTTCTTTTTTCTTTCCATTTATAGGAATAGTTTCAATTTAAATTTAACAAAAATATTAAATTCTTTAAGAATAAAAAGTCAACTCTCCCATTAGAACAAAATTAAAAAATTTCAGAAATGCTTTGGGCAATAGAAGGTATTTCTACTCAAGATTAAAATCCTAAAATATTAATTTAGCTTAACATTTATAATAAAATAAAATTTAATTTAATTTTTTTGAAATATAGTTTGTTAAGTTTTAACCAATACTGAATCAAACTTTTAGAATTTCCAAGCCTAAATAAAGTCACAATAATAGTCAACTTATATGAACTTATACTAATTTGATCTAAAGTTTACTTTCACAGTATAATCAAACTTACTATAATATTTTAAGATTAAAATTAGCTTTATAGAATTCAAATCATGACATATCACTGGATCAAAAGTTAGGATATTACAAATATGTTTATTCATGTTTTCACCAAAGGAACATATAATGTTATGAAGCCTACAAAAAAAAAAAAAGGTTATCAATTGCAACATTTAAAATTTACTATTTAGATAAATTAAGGGGTTTTCCTATAGAATCTTTTGTCATTTAGCTTCTATGGTTGGTTAAATCGATAGAAACATAGATCCTCTCCCTCATATTAAAACCTCCCCCAATTGAAGCCATTAAAATGAAGGAAATAATGGCTTTGGCAGCATACACTAACCTCCCCACTCGAAGATATTAAAATGGAGGAAATAATGGCTTTAGTAGCACGGATAATTCGTCAAAATGGAGAAAATAGCTTCAATAACATAGAGGAGATAGTGGCTTTGATAGCAGCCTTCGTAAAAGTGTTGGCAATCCCACTAGCAATGAAGCATAAATCTTTTGCTTCAAGAGCTTCCATCAGGGGAGCTTCTTAACTTTTCCGCACCCCAAATTTTTTTTTTAAATAATATTTTAACTATCCTTAAATTTTCATCCTCCTTTGTTTCGATGGCTCCCTCCGGCACGACCCTTCTCCTTGGCCCGGTTGTTCCATCCCTCTCCCCCCCCAGCACCGAGGTAAGAGGAAGCCGAAGAGAGGTGGTGCCGAAGGGGGGCAGACTGTCGGAGCAAACGAGAAAGAGAGAATCAGAGAAAGGGTTGCTGAAGCAAATGGAAGAGGGGGCGCTGGAGGGAACGAGGGCACCAAAGCGAACGGGGAGGAATGATGGGGAGGAGGAAAATTAATTTTTTAAAAAAATTTATGGATGTAGAGAATAATTTTTTACAGTGTATTTAGAAGTTCCCTTTCATCTTAGCCATTATTTTCTTTGCCTTCTCACATTCTCTCCGGGGATCTCTATTGGAGCCACGTAAGTAAAGAAAGAAGGAAATGATAGGGCCATACAACTTTTTTACCCATTACTCCATAAAGTTTGACTTTTTTTAATGTGATGTTTGTACATTAAAATTGATCATCAGTAAAATATCTAAATCACCTAAATAAAATCAAACGATTAATATTTTTAATATCTTAAAAACAAAGGAATACCATAGCCAGTCTTGGTGGCACAAATGATATGCCATTTTTCATTGGTATAACATTAATTGGGTTATAAGTAGTAATTTCTAAATGCCTTCCATAGGCTCAACTTATACCAAGATGATAATTATGACACACTAGCTATGTTATATGAGAGTATTTTGGAGGCCACCAAGCATTTTCATAGCATGTATGCTTCTTTTGGCTGCCAAGCTGTAGCAACTAATGCCAGTATGCGTCTAAAGGCAAGGATGTAATGGCAAGCACCTGGCTTGTGTAGAGTGTTTGGCACGCACAGAGAGGATGTTACATTTGAATGCCACTAGTGCCTAGTCCATTCTAATATAACTAACAAAACAGTAACATGAAAGCAGAAGCTTTACATTTAAAATAGGACATTTGTGACGACCCCTTATCCTTTAATCTTTTTCTACATCAGGTCTATGTTCCTTCAGGCTTTCAGAGTCCAGATTCGACATATTTACCGAGAAGCTAACTCAGCGGCTGATTGGGTAGCTTCCTAGATGGCCCAGCACTCTGACTTTGGTCATGAAGACCGAGTGTTTTTTGTCCTATAATCTTATCTCAGATATTGTACTCCGATATGCCGGGTTTGACTCACGCTAAACTAGTGTGATCGTCCGTGTTTGATGGTTGCGCGTTGAACTTGGTCTTTTGAGACGATGCGCATATAGTCTTGGATTTGGAACTGCATTTGATCGAGCGCATGGTCCTTGGCTTGATCTAAGCTGGGCCATATATTGTCTTGGAACTGCATTTGATCGAGCGCATGGTCCTTGGCTTGATCTAAGCTGGGCTCCTTGGCTCTTGTTGTTTCTGACTCTCAGCTCATTGCATGGCCATGGCCAAAACTACATCCACGGGATAGAGTTTGTAGCTATTAGGGATATCCCTTGGCTATATTGATCATATCAAATGCTCATAGGATAACTTTTTTTTACTCTAACCAGCTATGCATTCTCTAGGGAATAAATTGAGGGGATATCCCATGGTTAACCATGGATTATCCCACTTTATCCCAGCTATCCCATCCATAGCCTAAGGATATCCCTTGCAAATGCTCCATGGGATAACCTTTTTTTACTCTTATTTGAAGGGATAACCAGCTATTCCTGCATTCTCTAAGGAATAAATTGAGGGGATATCCCATGATTAACCATGGTTAACCATGGATTATCCCTTTGGTTAACTATTCCCAGTTATCCCTTATAGTTATGGCTTTTGGGGATAAGAGGGGATATCCCCTGGATATCCCTTCTTATTCCCTATTTCTACCCTTTTGGAAATAAGAAGGGATATCCCCTCTTATCCCCTATTTCAAACACTACCTAAGTGTTTGTGCTAACATAACAGAGAAGTAAGCATGACTCGCACAGCATGTAAATGATTTTTGCCCAAACGTGAATGCACATGCACTCCTTTTTTTTTTTTGTTTTCTTTCGAAAGAACCACTAGAAAAATTATTTAATACCAGTGGCATGACAACCAATGGCTACCTAAAGGACATCATCTTTCAGCACCATATAAAACCTGTTCATAATTGCACAAGCTCTGAGATAATCTACATTAAACACCCAAGCCTGCTGCAAATAATTAAGTTAGCTGAATGTGACAATGTTCAAATGCTTTTAAATCGTTACAAGAGCAACCAATTTACTGAAAGGCGGTATATAGAACTTGATATTTAAGAGAGGCATCACTATAGCTGCAGATAAGCCAGACAAGGAAGGATTTAAATCAAGCTCACGAGAGATGCAAAACTTGAACCTGATTCAGGTCTAATCTGGCCAAACATTGACCTTAAAAAGCCAGGGCACATTCTAACATAACTACAGAAATTACCCTTTCCTCTAAATCTGTCACAACATAACAATTGAAGAAAGGAGGAAAATCCCACAAGTTAGCACAATTGAATAAAAGAAGAAACTCCCGCATCCTAGCACAAGCACATGCATTCATATGAACTGTGGTCTGTGGCTAAACTGAACAAAGGATGGATACTGAATATTTCGTGCTACACTAGAATATCAGGAAGTTGTAACAAAATATGATCTGGGCATGTTAGATGCACTTAGAAGTTGCTGTCCGTGTCCTGTATCTCAGCATGTAGTCCATAAATTCACAAGTTATAGTGTTGAGAGAGAGAGAGAGAGAGAGAGAGAGGAAAAGAAACATAGAACAACAAAAGCATGGCTGAACTAAAACGTGAATACTTGCAGTGTTTATCATGCCCAGATCATACCAAATGAGCATAATAATTCTTCACAATTTGTCTCTCTTTTTTGAGAGGAAAATCTTCACAATTCGTCAATAAATGCATTCAACTTCATTATTAAGCATGTTTCATACACATTAGATGTGAAGGTAGACTTGGCTACATTCAAATATAGTCAAGCTGGAATCTGATCACCTTTTCTACTCTTGAATTATCACAGTTCACGGATCCGTGTGGACCAAAGTATGGGGGAGATAAGTGGATTCTAAATTCGAATATAACCAAATCTACCTCTTAGATGTGTCTATAAAACTTTTAGTCATATTGCAGGTCATCTACAATCTGTTTGAGACATATATGGATTCCACAGTCAGACTAGTCTGGACATCCTACAGATTATAATTCTCTCAAATCATAAGCCACTGCTATTGGTAGAGCTATAGGTTTTTAGACTGGCATAACAGCTGTCATGAGGTATGCTTGGTGAGATCAACTAAAAAGGAAAAACAGTTTAAGCAGAAGACTTCCAGCAATCTGTCATCAAATGTTCACAAAATCTTGGACTGTGTAATGTTGTACACATACACCAGGAAAGGCAATTCAGATCTAGTGTCCATTGCAGCGAAAGTGCAAGTGCCAAGCACCAGGTATAGAGCAAAACCAGAAATGATGCACACAACTCAAATTAAATAATATTTGAATGTATATATCAGCAAAAACTTGAGTCCAAAATGCTAGGCCGAGCCAAATACTGAACTTGACTGTAATGCAACGGCTTCAGTAGCTTGTGACAAACCACTCCACTACATAGAACAAAGAATATTCATGATAAAATTAAGAGCAAAATATTACTAATATAGATCCTTCAAACAAAAACTTTATCTTATTTTCTTTATTCATTTATGTTTTCCCATGAGAGAGAAAGGGTTCTGACAAAATGAAACAAGTTCTGTAGAATGATATGACAACTACTAGATGGGATGGAACCATCTGAGGAAATGATGATAAGCATGAGCTCTAGCGCGAATTCTTGGAATAGCTGATGTCATCAGGACTAGGAGCCTGCAAGTAAGAAAGAAGCAACTAAGTATTACATTCATATGAAAACTTCACAATGGAATACGAGAACAAACAAAAGTTACCTGCATGTTATAATGGC
Source organism: Calamus simplicifolius (assembly GCA_900491605.1). Classification (NCBI taxonomy): domain Eukaryota; kingdom Viridiplantae; phylum Streptophyta; class Magnoliopsida; order Arecales; family Arecaceae; genus Calamus; species Calamus simplicifolius. The sequence goes on along the minus strand of UESW01002728.1, from coordinate 38,246 downwards.
TTGCCAACTCCTACGTTGTCATGCAGTTGGTCCTGGTGGGGGCCCTCCTCCATGGCATCCACACTCCTCAGAAGCACAACCAACTGGTGTTTTTATATCTTTGGTGCTCTGCTCGAACTCATTGTATTTTTTTCCCAACTTGATGTACACATCTATTTCCGGCATTCTCTCTCTCCACATACTCTGCACCTCGTCAACTTCCCTCATAACTCCAGTTCTTTCAGCCTCCAAGGGCATCTGCTTGCCCAAGTTTGCTTCCAACTCCAAGTTCTGAAGGCCATTCTCAAGTACAATGAGAGAACCTGGTGGAACCAAATCATTCTCAATAGGTACTTCGTTATTCCTTGACTCCTAATCAAAAGCAAATGCTGCAAGTAACCTAAAAGAAACAATATACAGATCAGCATTTCATGTAGGACTAACCTTATAATCACGTGGCATACTATTCTAGATATGATTAGTGTTGAATGAATGCAAGATTCAAAAATGTATGGCAAGCTCCTGTCAGAATGAGAGATGCCTGTTCCATGGGATCACAGCAAGGCAACACAACTAAGCGCTTGACAAATTATATATTTTCTACCAAGTACTTGAAAGGAATAGCATGCCTTTACGAAATGAACACAATATTGAGGTAACCAAATTAAACACTACAGAAATGAAATATAGCATTTATTACTGCATGTTAAACAGAATATTTGTCTGATGCTTATGAGAATATAAGTGCCCTTAGGCCACAAAGTTCACGAAACATAAATGCAAAATGTTCATATTAGCCATGTACATCAGCATCTCCACATTAGTTATACAATCAGAGTATGATGGATGACAGATAGAGGGTACACAAGGATTAATTTTAGGAAAAGTGAAACAAAAAGAAAACAATTGGACTTCAAAAAAGTAAGGATGCAAAATGTTGGACCTAAAGCATCGTCAGACCTGATTTCTGTTGATTTGAGTTTGCTTATTAAGCTAGCCCTATCAAAATTTGGATAACCCCAGTACCCACTGGCCCAATTTACTCCTTATTACTAGTCAAGGCTGATCTCTGAGGAAGAAATATGACAAAAGAGAAACACATGAAGTTGTTAAATATAAAGAGACCTAGCATCCAGCAATCATAAAAAGAATGCATAAGAACCCTCACACACCTCCTCTTTAAATAGTTCTGCAAGTGGATTATGCTTGCTTGAAATTCAGAAAATACCTCTTGTGAAGACCCCAAACGAAGATTCAATTCAGAAAGCTAGACATCTGATTGGACTCCGTAGAACCCCATAAGACATGATAGAACAAACATAGAGGTCCAGTCTTCTCACCTTAAACCTAACTAATAAACAATCTTCTTCCTTTCTCTCCTCGTCTCTCTGTTTTGTGGCATTGGTTCGCTGCAGTTTGGTATAGTACATACCAGTACTCTACCGAACCAGTCACCAGCTGGCATGGGCAGGCAATACGGTTCAGAGGATCTTGGACTAGAGAAAATAGTTAGTAAAGTAGGTCAATGAAAATGGAAATTTATACTGGGATTTTCCCAACCTACTTGCCACATTATTGTAGTATTCTAGCCTCTTTGGATGATTATCACATCAGATGTATATAGCGAGAGGGAAAGCATGTTGCAAATATTTTGGCTAATATCACCCCTCTAATACTTTTAGAAAAGAAAAGCTGCCGCATATTTTGCTACACTTCAGCCACTTATCTTCATTATTGGAGGCATCAAAGGCAGAACCAAACCAAACCTAACCAATTGGTTTAGGTTGAACCAATTGGGAACCGATTCGAAAATCAGTTTAATGACACATCATAATTTCAATCCTAAGAAATATGTTTTAACCTTAGGATTTTATGGCAAATTTAATTTTATTAATTTAATAAGCCACGGATCAAATCAGCATAAGTCAATGTGATTCACTGCTATTGCGATCCTATTTAAGTCTAGTAACCCTATAAATCTGACCAAGTGTTGACCAAAGCCTTATAAATTATATTTTAAGATAAGTTTTTATAACATTTCATTTTCTTATTATTTTTAAGTTAAATTAATTCTTTGATATTTTTATCCAAAGTGGAAATACCTAACCTAATATTTGCTAAATTAAGATTTTCTACAATTCTTCAAATTTATTCTTGTAAAGAAAAGTTTACTTTTTCTATTTAAAATTTTAATTTTTCTAATATTTTTGTTAAATTCAAATAAGGGATATTTTTCTTATTTTTATGAGAAATCTTAAATAATTCAAAATTTATTTAAATAATTTCAATGTAAATAAGAGCGAGCAGAGAGGATGATACATCAGTGAGGCTCTTAGCCTGATATGCCACATAAAAAAAAACTATAAAAAAATGCAAAAAATGGTGAACTAGCCCGAATCACCAATACATTACCAGTTTAGGTCTCATTCTCTCATGCCACATAAAAAAGAAAAAATTGAAAAATTATGAACAAAACAAAAAATGGTGAACCAACCCAAACCGCCGATACATTGTCAGTTTAGTTAAGTATTGAGCCGAACTAGTTTGATATCAGTTTGGTACTAGTTCATAGTTCCATAATGATGGATATGGGAGAGACTAAACTTAGATTTTATACCATCTTGTTCCCTATGTAATGAATGCCCTCATCTTCGAAAAGCAAGAATGCAAAAACATTTTAAGTTTAACTTTTCTATGATCATAAGTCCACGTATAGCATATCTGATGAGCATACACCATACCTGATAATGCAAGATGTCCATAATGGTGCCATATAAAGTACAACCAAAATAGCAAGAACACTTGTCCAATCAGGCCCTGCTGATTCCCTGATCACTGCAGTCAAAGATATCTTTGGCTGCTCCTCTGCTAAAAATGCAAGTTATTAAGCTTTAGATGTCTAATGAAATCTGTCACTTTTAAGTCATTCTAAGAAACTTTAAGTGTCCAAAACTGAGAGGATTCTAGATTGATTGAAATCCAGTCCCAGGAAAACTCAATTAGGATTTTTTTTCCCTTCTTTTGAAGTAAATGGTGGGATTACCATAATGCATTTCATAGACAAGACGAGATAGTAATCTCAGTCAGGAACCTGAGAAATGTTGAAGACAAAGCCCTAACAATATGATTTTTCAACTTTACCAGCATCGCTCAATAGGAAATTTATGGCAACAGCTAGTTCAATTTAGGGGATAATAGGTGGCATGTCTAAAGATTTATTATTTCCTTAAGGGCCATAGTACAAGCATCATTGTGGCTGATCAAACCTCTTAAAAACTGTTCTAGGTTGATAGTTTCATGCTTATCGGATTTCACATTATGAGCTTTAATATTGGTCATGCTTATCAATTTATGATTTGAAAATATGAATTGTGATTGATTATGACATATCTAATTACTGGTAGAGATTATACATTGGTTAATATCTAATGCCAATGGAAGATATTCATTAGTAGATACCCAGTTATAATGAGGGTTATACATTGCTTAATACCAACTGGTTAATGGAGGATATACATTGGTTGGTATCCAGTTGCCAGTGGGAGTTGTACACTGACATTGATCGACTCAGAGATCATGATTACAGGCATAATCGGATTGGATGTCAAGGTGAATTGTGATAAGCTTACATGATGATAGAATTATGAATTAAAAATATTTGAAAGTATGGATTTACTCTTGCTATTTCCTAATTAAATATGTTGATTGGTTGATAAGTTTGATTATTGAGAAAATATATTTTATTTATTATCTGAATTATCTAGCAGAGGTGCTCAATGTTTACTGGGCTTTCAAGTTCATTATTCTAAATTTTTCTCCTTTTAGATCCAAAACAGTAGGTTCGACAGGGCACTGATGGGGTATTTAGCCAAACAAGCAAATCTTTGTAATGGCTTAGAATCCAGATCAATTAAGCCCATTTCAAAGGGCCACATCAGTAGGATTCAATGATCAACATTTTCAAATATTATGTAGTCAAGGCTTTCTACATGAACATGCAATGATCTTATCCTAAAGAAAATCAGCAAAAGTATGTATTGAATTTTTTTCAGGAAAATAAAAATAAAAAAGGTTGCAAATGTATATATGGCTGATTTTCAAGGAGTTAAGGAGATTCCGCTGTCTCACTGTATAAATTTGTCCACACTGAAGATGATTTCAAGTAAGAGTTCTTTTAAGAAGGATGCTAATATTACCATATTTTCAGAACTTGCTGACAATCATTATGAACTTACTGAAAGCAAAAGTTGCAACAAGAAATCAAGAATATATATATATATTCTTTTCTAATGAGAGAGAAGGAATTTTCTCCTCCTGGTAGACCTTCAGCTAGAATTTCCTGATGACGTGAATTACTATATTGTTATGCATCAATAACACATCACTGATTTATGCAGTATGGGGAAACTTGAGTCTTGCCACTTAAGTGTTTTTTAATCACCGTTATTATTTTTATTTGCCTGCATGTTTAGGATTTTCAAAGACAACTTTGCAATGGCTCCAGGATTTTGGGTTTTGAAGACCTATATCAATTTCCTGTTTATTCTTCTAGAGCAGCTATCCATTGTTCACCTAAAATTCTCATGCACCTCACTGTTGCTGTTGTTAAGCATCCAAAATTGCAGCACAGATGGTTTTGGAAAGACCATGGACCAAAATAAAATCATGAGGATGACTCTTCTTTATTTTTCAAATACTGGTCATGCAATATGCATGCCTGGGTTTTGAAGACCTATATCAAGTTTCATGTTTGTTCTTCTAGAGCAGTTGTCCATTGTTCACCTAAAATTCTTGTGCACTTCACTGTTGCCATTCCTAAGCATCCAAAACTGCAGCACATATGGTTTTTGGAAAGACCATGGACCAAAATAAAATCATGAGGATATTACTATCCTTTATTTTTCAAATCATTGTCATCGAATATGCATGCAGTGAAACATGACGATGCATGCTACATATATGCTCTGAGCCTCTAAAATGGACTGACCAACTACAAGGATGTCAGGCTCAAGAATCTCTATATATTGTGAAAAAAAAAAAATCAATCTTGGCAACCCTATTTATGGGGCATTAGGTATGGAATGATCTACATAGCATCACCCGTGATCCATGAGGAGGTGAAGGATCACCATATTGGGCTGCATCCCCATCATCTTACATGGCAATGGTCATAAATAATCTTCATCTCTAAAATTACCATTAAAACCAGTGATCTTATATCTATCCCTAAGGATGGATCTCCTGGATCACCCCAGCAGAGTGAATTGCAACATTTACAGAACTTTCTATGTAACATTTACAGAACCTTCTATGTAACTGATACATGAAAAATATTGGAATTTGCTTTGCATGCTAAACCTAAATATTTGATGCACTCAATTGCGAGATGATTATATTTGAATATTAACTCCAATAAATAGGAAATGCAAGAAGAATTCTTTATAGCTGTTAGAACCAGTCAACACATTTTCCATTACAGCTTTTCTTAATGCTTCTACACTAAATGTACACAAAATTGGATCAAAACCAAGATTCAAGGAGTAGCAGTATGGAAACAATACCTGTACAATTTGAAATGCTTATTTGACTGTCAGAGTTTCGCAAGCATAAGTGCCAGCTGCTCATCAGACACCTCCACTTCCGTAAGCGCACCCACCGCCTCAGCAAGCCGAGCTGCTATTTGATGCTTGCACTAAGAGCAAAATGAAGACAAATGAGTAATCGAAAAGGCCAAGAAAAAGAAAAAAAGAATTAGTGAAACAAATTAGAAAGCATACACAGAGCTGTTCGCCCCTGTTGACGATGTCGTAGAAGAAAGAGTAGCAGGTGCAGTGGTGCTCGGGAAAGCAGATGTATTCCTCCTTTCTCTTCGATTCCCCGACCACCTGAAATCCCATTCTCTCTATCACTCAGAGGAATTAACAAAGAGATTGTCTAAAGTGGAAATCGTTGGAAAATGCATCGAAAAGAAGGACCAGAAAAAGAGAACGGCCGCTGGGAGCGCCGGATACCCTTCGGACGCCGCCCTGGTCGACGATCCTCGTCGCGCGCTCCAAGTTCTTCCCGAATAAGAAGTGCAGGCTGGATTGGTTCATGCTGTGTTATTTAGTGAGGGGAACATGAACGAAGGAGTAGTGGGGACGAACGTTACTCACATGGACAGTTGGTCATCGGACACTGTGTTCGCTTATCATCGATGAAGAGAAGGTGAGGAAGAGACTTCAAGAAAAGAGTAAAGAAGGCGAAAGGAGAGAGGGAGGGAGAGACCTGAGTGAGAGGATCTGATCTGTTCCCAGATAGCGTTTGCGACGGCGATGCTCGCAGAGGAAGCTGCCATTCTACTTCTTTATCTCTTTCGGCGATTTTTTAGGGGGAAGCGCACCGAAGGTGTTCGACAATGGAACTTCAGAGGAACATCGCGTTCAGGGCAGGGGTGGGAGTTGCGTAACGAACGGTGCCGGGTTGAAAACGCCAACCCAGGCCAAATCCTGACTGCACTGCCTCCGGTGCTACTTAGCGTGTTGGCTGCGTGGCATGCGAGCATGCATGTATGAGAAATTTTTATTTGTATCACTCGAGTTGCTCAATATTTCTTTTAAATTTTTTTTTTAAATTTTTTTTAAACTATCCCTATCTTCTTTTTTTTCTCCTCCTGCCCTCCTCTCTCTTCCTCTGGCACCGCCCCCCCTCATCCCTTCCTTCGATCCTCATCTTCTTCCCTTTATTTTCAGCACCACCCCTCATCCATCCCTTCTCCTCCTCCCCATTCCCAGGTCTCAGCACCATCTTTTTCCCTTCCTGGCATGCCAGGGAGGAGAGGAGATGGTGTCGAGGCCGAGGAGTGGAAAGGAGACAAAGGTCGAGAGGGATGGAAGAATGGTGCCGAGAAAAGAAGGAAATGAGACGGAGGCCGGAAGGAAGGGTGGAGGGTGATGCCAGGAAGGGGGGAGGAGAGGAGGGGCTGCGGGAAGGGAAAAATAGGAGACAGGGGCTAAAAGGGAGGAATGGGGGGCGCTACTAGAGAGAGGGAGAGAGAGAGAGAGGGAGCACCGGTGCCAAGGAACGGAGGGAGAGGGAAGGAGATGGGGTACCAAGGGTAGTTTAGGATTTTTTTTTAAAAAAAATTGGAAGGTGCACTGAGCAATCCGAGCTGTGCAAATAGAAATTTCCGCATATATGGCATGCTACGATTTATACATGCATAGGGGTGCAACTTGGGCCGGGTTCAACCCGAACCTGGCCCGCGGAACCCGATTTGCAGCAGTACTCAAACTCTAGTTTGTTTAACCCGAACCCGAAGGATCCGGGTTGAACCCGGACCGATTTGCAACTTGGGCCGGGTTAGGGTTGCAGTCAACCCGAACCCGAGAAAACCCGAACCCGCAAAGCCACAAGCAGTAGGCCCACTGGTGTTGTGGAAGTGATGATTTAGCCTTGTTTGTTAGGTTTAAAATATGTAGAGCTGACAATAGTTTTGTGAAAGTGATGATTCTTGGTATGAACATTCCACCAGAACCTTCATTACCTTTTAAAATGAGCAATATACCTTTAACCATTGCATTTTATCATGTAATGTTGGTGGGCCAAACTAGTATCTTTATTTTTTTTTAATTATCTTCTTTGAGACATTTGTAACTTCTAATATGAAGTTGCCAAAATTTTATGAAAGCATCTGGGAAGAGGTGATGAGCAGAAAACTAAAACATTTGGGAAAGGGTGATGAGTAAAAAATCAGAGAGCTTTGGATGGCGAATGCAGTCTCGCTACTTGGAAAAGATTTTTCATACCAGACTTATGTGGTCTTCTAACTGGCTCTTTATATCGTCTCAATATTTTCTGCTTTCGAAGGATAAAGGTGACTTCATCAATGCATATAGTGGCTATTGAAATGTTATGCAACATTTGGATTACTTTGGATATATTTTAGTTTAAGAATGTACTTTTTTTGTTTAGTCTTATGTAAAAGATGTATATTTTTAGACATGTAATTTGAAATGTGAAGCTTGTTTGTTTCAAACTTTAGCTTGTTTGTACAATGTAAAGCTTATTTGTTTCAAACTTTAGCTTATTTGTGCAATGTTAAGCTTGTTTGTTTCAGATTGTCATATATATATATATATTTCTATCAACCCGAATTCCAACCCGAAACTCAACCCGAATCCGATTTTTAAAATAGGGTTAGGGTTGAGGTTTTACAAATAGGGTTAGGGTTAGGGTTAGGGTTGACATTTTACAAATAGGGTTAAGGTTAGGGTTCAAGGAAACCCAAGTTTCATGAGCCCAAGTTGCACCCCTATACATGCATGCTCACACAAGCATAATTAATGCACATGCTCAATACTCACCTTTATACATCAAAGGCAGTGCACAAACATATTTTCCTGGGTTCGAATTGAGTTAGCAAACAATCTGATCTAACCCGGATTTGAATCAATAAATTAAGCAGTATAGAGCATATTGGTGCATTTATATATGTAACTGCTGTACTGATCAATTTATCTTTAAAGCGTATACTTGTTAAAGCCTTTAACTGAATGGATTTTGTTGAGCTCAACGTCACCACTCTCAGTGCTTACTGATGCACTTAATATGTCATGGTTAATAATTTGATTTGGTTACATTAATCAACTTTTCAGAATCACTGTTGAGCAAATCAATCTGATCTGAGTTAATTCAATTTCAACACAAGCCTAACAAATATAGACTGATTTTATTTGGATCGAGCCTAATGGATTTGGTTTTGGATAAGGATTTCGAGGTTTTGTCATCCTTGGTCAAAACTTAGGTTGACCGCTTGGCTAGTTGATTCATCTGCTTTCTGCTGAGAATTTAAGGGTTATCAAATAATGAAGAAAATATATACGAGCTCCAAAGCAAATGAAAGGAACTAGTTTGAATGCAAGATGGGCCAAAGTTTCATTTAAAGGATATCAAATAATCAACCTATGAATTTTTCTACAAAGCATGACTATGCAAAGTTCGAGAAGATTATGATGGAACTTGCTAATACTATGCAGCAACTCTTAAAAGGAAATCCAAGCCCATAGAAATGCAATTGTTGAAAGCTTAGACATGAGAGATGAGCTCATAGAATAAAGAGGTGAACCCATAGAAGACTAAGTGACAATTCCATTGTATGAAGAAGATGATAGTTGGACCATCTAGAAAGACTCTTTTTGCATGGGGAGATTGAAGCTCGAATTTTAAGTTTTTTCCAAGCTAATGCTGAGTGTTTTATGGACTCTGATAGATATGTCAGGGATACACCCCATAGTCATTTCTCTTAGATTAAATGTAGACTTGACCTACAAGCTAGTTTGATAAAAGAAAAAGAATTTTGCCTCGGATAAGCAAAGGGCCATAAATGAAGAAATGAAAAAGCTATTAGATGTTAAACTCATGGAAGAAAAAATCAATTATTTGGGACTAGTTCGTGGTAAAAAAAAAAAAGGCTAATGAAAATTGGAGTGCATGTGGATTTTATTGACTTCAATAAGGCCTGCTCCAAGGATATCTTTCTATTAAATGCCACTACAAGATGTAGACTATTGAGCTTTAGATATGCCTTCTTAGGATACAATTAGAACAAAATATACAAATGACAATCTTCATCATAGAGAGGACTCTATTGTACTATAGGAATATCCTTTGTGTTGAAAAATGTATGGGAAACCAATCAAAGACTAGTTAATATGATCTTTAAAGGTCTAGTAGAAAAGAATACAAAAACCTATATGGACTTCATGCTAGTAAAAAGTTTAGAAGTCGATTGACATATGATCGACTTGAAAGAAGTCTTTCAAGTATTAAGGCACTATTGGATAAAACTCAATCCAATCAAGTTGATTTTCAAACTGACCTTGAGAAGATTCCTTTGATTCATGATGAGCAGGCATAGAATTGAAATCAACCTCAAGAAAATAGAGGCTACAATGGAGATGTTACCTTCAAGGTCAGTAAAAGATATTTAGCACCTCATGGAGTGGATAGCACCTTTGAACAAATATATGCTAAGGTCAGCAAAAAAGTATCTTCCTTTTTCCAAAGCTCTAAGAAAGATCAAAGACTTTTAATGGATGCCATTTGAAGGATTGAAGAGATATCTTAACTTATCACCTCTATTTACTAAAGGTAAAGAAAGAGTTCTATTTAGTGATCTATACTACTATACTTAACTTGGTCATTGTTAGAAAACAAGAAAGAAAACAAAGGCTGATCTATTATGTTGGCAAAGTTTTATATGATGTTGAAATTAAGTACAAAATACTAAGAAGGTGGCTTATGCAATGGCCATCTTAACTTCAAAATTGAGATTATACTTTTAAACCCATACAACCTTGTTGCTAACTAATCAACTATTCAAGTGTTGTATAAATCAAAAGCTTTAGGGTGGCTAATTAAGTGATCAATTGAACTTGGTGAGTTTGATATCTATTATCAACTATGATCAACAATAAAAGCATAATTTCTAATGAATGCATACTTTAAGGTAGTGTTTGATACAAAAAATGCTATCCCTAGATAAGTGTATAAGATAAAGTTTATCCAGAGGATAGCTGAAGAAATAATCAGCTTTTTTTAATAACAGTTTTGCCCTCAAGGAATAGCTGAGGGAATAACTAGCTATTCCTCCAGTCCATAGGGAATAAGTTCAGGGGATGACCCATGGTTAAACATGGGTTATCCCCTCTGGTTAACTTTATTTTTAGCTATCCTTCGTAGTTATGGCTTTTGGAATAAGAAGGGATATTCCTTGGATATCCCCCTTATTCCCTATTTCAAATACAGCCAAAGTATACATTCCTATAGAAGATGAAGGATAAAGAAAGTAGTAGCAAGAAAGTGAGCTCCAAAATCTCCTAACCTAGACCCTTCATATAGATGGGTCTTTAAATAAGAACGGGAGTAAAGCAAGGATGATTCTCCCTATTTTGAAGGGGATGACAATTGAGTATGTGTTTAGGCTCAAATTCAAAGTCCCTAACAATGAAAGCAAAATATAAGGCCTTATTAATGGGGTTAGGATTGGACAAAAATGGAATAGCTTAATTAAGGGCATATAGTGATTCTTAACTCATGGTTGGTCAACTTCAAGATAATTGTGAAGCTAGAAAACTAAACATACTAAAGTACCTAATTAAGGTAAAAAATATAACTCTAACCTTTGAGTACTTTTAGGTTTAGCAAATCTCAAGGTTAGAAAATACAAATGTAGATTCTCTTTCTGAACTATCTACCTTAAAGTTTTCTAATCAAAAAATTGTATTTATTAAAGATGATTATCGTAGGACCATCTAAACGGGGAAGTGGTAGTATCCAACCTAATCAGTTGGGTATTATCCGTTAAGTAATTCTACGAATCTAATGCGAATAGATTTAGAGCCAGTAGTCATCTTTAGCTTGAATTGTTACGGATAGAAGAGTCGTAAGTCTAAGAAAGGTGAAGGAGTACTATATCTTAGAAAGCTATTTTTTAGAAGCAAAGACCTTTTAAAACCAACTTTAAATTGTTGTAAGAATAGACCTCTAAAAGATTATCAACACCAATAGTTAATACTTACAAGTATTTTAGAGGACGGTTTTAATCACTCTCATTTTTCAAAACCAACCATAAACATTTAATTGTAAAGTCGTTTATTTAGGCATTACTCTTTAATCCAAGTTTAAAGGCCATTTGTATAAAAAGATGATGATGAAAACTTAAAAATTGGGAAGACAAATAAGATATGTAAAAAAGAAATGGAGATATGTTAAAAGAAATTCCATTAACCAAGAAGAAAGAAAAGAGAGGGGGGGGGGGGGGGGGAGTGTCCATTTAGGCCTAGTTACAAAAGGATTGCATAAAAAAAAGAGGAAAAAGAAGATCAAGACTAGTTTTTCTCCCCATCCTTGATTGCTTAGGTATAATTTACTTATGTACTTATTAAGCTCCTCCTTGAACTTCTAAGAGGCCTTGAAATCCTCCACTACCTAAGTAGCAACTTGTCTTGACTTTGATTTAGCCTCCATTGCCTTTTGCCTAAGTAGCATCTTGTCTTGACTTTAATTTGGCCTCCATTGCCTTTTGCTTTATAGTAGTAATCTTCTACTCTATGATAGTAAGCTTCTCCTTGAAGAAAGTTGAGCTCTTTTTAGCACCTCTAGCTCTGTTAAAGTAGTAGACTTAGCTTTCTTCTTGAACTTAGAGTTAAAGCCATTAAATTACTCAAGCTCCTTGGTCATTCATTTGATTCAATCATAAATGACAGTATACATGTTTAACTCTACATAAAAAAGCAAGGTCAGATTATTAATAAGACTAGTAAGGTAAATTAGAAAACTTAACAAATAGGAGAAAAATGACTCATCTTAACCATGCTCTAAGGGAAGGGAGTTAGCATGCTTCATATGATCCTCAATCAAGAAAATGCCTCAGATGAGGGATGTGGCTATATTATCAATTGAGTTTGAATTCTTCATATGCTAATTGAGAATGTAGTGCTTATCTTCAGGATAGATTGGTCCAAATAACTTAAAGAAAGAGCTAAGTATAAAATAAATTGTAAAAAATATATTTATAACTTCTAACCAACTTCTAACTGTTGTAAAAAGATTAAATATAGAAATTTTGATAAATTAAAGAAAATCATCCTTTTTATTATGGATCATAAAATGGTATTTTTATATTTTTTTAGAAGTTCATTAAGTTCTTTATTTGACCTTCATTTTGAATGATACATGATATGTTGAAAAACTAAGTCGGATGCTTTAAAAGTAAATTATCTTTAAAAATCAAATTATATTGATACTAATATAGCTTCTCCTTGGACTGATGCAAGTTAAATATTGCTTCTTCTAATGTGACTATAGATAAACTTCAAAATTTAACCTTAATAGATATCTATGAATTCATTGTCATATTTTATCTTTCTTTGAATGAGTATCATTTTGGTGGTCTCATAGAGTACACTTTAGTCCACTATCTTAGCTTTGTATGAATATTAAAGGATTGCATTTCAAGCTTGTTCAAATATAGCTTTCAATGTAAGTATGTTTTTTTTCAAAGAAAAAACTTTAATGATCCTTAATCACATGAATCATCTTGATGAATCTTCTTTCCATACGTAAATATCTCTGATTTAGATAATTAAAAGTTATAGACATATTTGGCTACATCAGTCATACCTAAAGATGATTATGTAAGGATAGAAGTAATCCAAACTAGGAATAATGACCTTGGATAAAAACCTGAGGAAATCAGGTCCTAGATCAAGGTGAGTGAAGATCTGAAATAGTGAAAATGAAGATCAAAGTTTGCCCCCTTTATATAATGAGCTTCAATGGTTTAGATTAATTCTTGATGAATGACTTAGATTGAAATATTATGTCTCAAGAAAGAGTTATACCACATGTTTCATGCATAGTAACTAAAATGGTGATTGCTAAGTTATTATTTGAATTTCAAATTTTACACTAAAAAGGCTTGTGTGCAACTATTAGGTTTTTCATTAAAAAAATTTCCATCAAGTCAGCTAATATCAGTTTAATTCCTTCATGCGGAGGCTATAGAATTAGATCAAACTTCGATAAGAAAATGAGTTTAAAATATAAAGTCGATATAACAAGGCTAACCTAACCACTTCCTTAGTCCAAGCTAGGGTTATCTCTTAGATATGGTAGAGGAGGATCTGTGTTGTGGCATAAAATAAGCACCCAATCATAAATGGCATGAAGCCTAATCCTATTTTAATTAAATAGAGGATAAGTATTGTATACCCATTACCTACTACTCAAATAAGGAATTTAGGTTTTCCAAACCTTATTGGGCTTTATGGAGAATTTCTAAACCCTAAAAGGATTTAACTCTCCTATAAGTAATGGCTAGGGAAATAAGTATAAAAACTTTTTTTACCTTTTAGTACTCTTATCCTTTTTTTTTTCTCTAATTTTCTCACTAAGTTGAGTATCGAAGGATCTTCTTAAAGAATAACTTTAGTCTCTTGCAAACATCTTCTTTGACTTTTTTAACTATTGAACTTTAAAGCTAATTTTAGATATTAACGAAAAGATAGAGACAAACAAGAGGAAATATAATTGGATTGTAATTACCATATGCTACTTTTCTTACACTATCAAACAAGAAAAATATCATTTGTGGGGCACAACAAAGATCCTAACTCACCTTAGGATACAATAGTAAAATTCCACTTATGACTTTTAGAAAGTTAACTTGTATGTATCGATTAGTACCAAACTCACATCAAAGAAACTCTAAGGGTTGTTTGATTGAGGAAAATATTTTTTCAATCCTTATTTTTTCCATGTTTGGCTGAAGGAGGAAAGAAAATTATGTATGGAGCCCACATTTTTCTTCTTTTTCATAAGAAAATAAATATATCATGTATGGTATTTATTTTCTTACGTTCTTTTCTCCTCTCAATGAAAAAATTTTAACACTAAAGTCCAAAATTAAATATATATATATATATATATATATATATATATATATATATATATATATATATATATATTACTTTTCTTTCATGTCCACCTAATAAATAACCCATTAGCAATCTCTTAGGGCCTAGCTTTCTGACTCAAATCAACTACCATTCTTCTCAACCGTTGGCCCTAGATTGATTTTGATGATTACAAAACAATTAAGCAAGAACTAATTTTATTTATTATGGAGACTAAATTAATGCAGAGAAGTACAGGTGCCTTACAATGAGCCTCATCAAGCAAAATTTTATGAATAAATGCTTCCAGCTAGTTAGCCTTTAATTTAGTTAACTTGGGATGTTTCCCAGCTAGCTATGTTGCCTCTTAAGTTAGCTATTTAAGTTTGGTTCTGTGCCTAGCCGAACCATGCTTGAAAATAGCTAACTAGGAAGCTAACTTGTTTCCTCTCTTAGCTAGCTTGTTTGCTTTGATAGTTAGCTACCTTTCTCTTGCTTTATGCCTAGCCGAACTATGCTTGAAAATAGTTAACTATGGAGCTACCTTGTTCCTTCTCTTAGCTAGCTTGTTTGCTTTATTAGTTAATTACTTTTCTCTTGCTTTGTGCTTGGCCGGTTCATGCTTAAAAATAGTTAACTATGGAGCTAGCTTATTTCCTCTCTTAGCTAGCTTGTTTGCTTTGTTAGTTAACTACTTTTCTCTTGTTCTGTGCCTAGCCGAACCATGCATGAAAATAGTTAACTAGGGAGCTAGCTTGTTCCTTCTCTTAGCTAGCTTGTTTGCTTTGTTAGTTAACTACTTTTTTCTTGCTTTGTGCTTGATCGGTTCATGCTTAAAAATAGTTAGCTATGGAGCTAGCTTCTTTCCTCTCTAAGCTAGCTTATTTGCCTTGTTAGTTAGCTACTTTTTCCTTGCTATAAGCTTGACTGAACCATGTTTAAATCTGGTTAACTGAGGAGTTAGCTTGTTGCCTTTCTGAGCTAACTAATTTGCTTTGTAAGCTAACTACTTTTTGGGCAGATTTTTCTTGGCCGTGTGAATTCAAGAAAGAGTTAGCTAAGAAACCTTTCTAGCTAACTACTTTATGGCAGGTCATCCCTCAAGCCATGTAGTGTTTGTTTCTAGCTAACTAAAATTTAGTTTTAGCTAGCTTATGGACTCAAGCCTCTCCCTCATGACCGTGAGCTGTTTGGATCTAGTTAACTGAAGCTAAGCTTCAGCTAACTAATGGGCTGCAAAACTCTCTCTTTGACCATGTGGATTTCAAATGAGCTAACTAAAATTAGCTTTCAGCTAGCTATTCTTCTACCTAGCCGGTCACTCTTTTGAAGTAGTTAACAGGGAATTACTTCCAGCCAACTACTGATATTCATTGTAAGCCTTGGATGTGCTCTCTCTCTCTCTTCCTTAATTCTATTTTCAGCTAAACTGACTTTTGATCTCTTGGATTATGGTAGAGATCTTCCTTCCTCAAATGGATTCAGTGCATTCAATACTCAAGGAAAATATTTTACAACGATTATATTTTTCTTCCCATTTTTCTTTCTATTATTCCGATTAAGTCTAATGGATACTTTTGTTATTGTAATGCTTTAAATAGCTGAGATTAGAAGAAGAAATAGAGGACAAAAAGAGGAAGAAATTCAAGAAAAGAAGAGCTTTTATTGCATATTTTTCTGAGTTATTGAAAGCAAGTTTCTGCGTGTTGAAGTTGAGAAATCTTAAAGATCATTCACTAGTCAACCGTCCAGATCCATTAAAGCCTCCAAGCATTCAAAGCTTCAACTACCTCAGAGATCTACATTTATTACTGAAGTTTGCTACAAAAATTGTAAAGTATTATTTTGAATATTTGCTCAATTTAGGAGTTATTTGTTCTTAAATATTATGAACATATTTCTTGTAAAAGGTTAGATTTAACCCTTGGTTATTGTTTGGCTTCCTTGTGCCGTAAACAAGAAGACTAGCCGGGTAAGGCTAGGGGTTTAGCTTCCTTATGCCGTGAAACAAGAAGACTAGCTGGGGAAGGCTAGGGATTGTAATCGTTGTGATACGATTGGAGTAAAAATTCCCAAAGAATTTTTGGGGAGTGGACGTAGGTGCTGGGATAGCACTGAACCACTATAAAAATCCTTGTGTTTGATTGTTTGCCTTGTCTCTGAGATATTATTGTGTGCACTTTATTACACCGCTGCCAATTAAATTTTTATTAGTAATAAGCACATATCTGCGCAATCAATTTTTTTAAAATATGCAATTCACCCCCTCTTGGGTTACTATATCTGGGCAACAACAACGATGAAACAATATACAACTTAATTCAACCTAAGACCCATGACCCTTCTCAAAGCACTACCAATTAGAATATTATATAATCTAATGTGGGTTTTTATTTTTAATAATGTTTTTAATATAATTCTCAAACTAGGTTAGTTTCTACATTATTTAAAGATGTAAAATGGTTTATGCTACATCTGCATCCATATAGGAGGCATAGGGTCATGGAGTGTGATGGAAAGAAATCTAAGTGATGTTTTCTTAGTGATGAAATCATCAATATGATTCAACGACTTCAACTAAATTTTAGCTCTATATATATATATATATATGATATATATATATAATGTAATTTTAGTAGAACTAATAAATAAATTAAGATAATGAATACGTGAAATGATTTTATCAAGATAATGATTTATCAAGATTAGTAGAGCTAAGAATGAATACATGAAATGTAATTTTAGTAGAAGTAAAATATAAATGAAAAGATAATGAAGATTGCAAACCAAGAGATATAAAAGAGCAAAAAATTTAGGTATTTGTGATCAATTATCCAATAAGAAGGTAAAATAGATGAAGATGTGCATTAAAGCAGGATGGAATAAGTGAAGGAGTGCTTCAGGAGTATTGTATGATTGATGCATTCTGTTAAAATTTAAAAAAAATCTATAATAATAAATATGTACATATACATACATATATGCACATAGACATACAACTCATCTAAGCCTTTTCCCAACATACACACATATATGTATATATATTAAAATTATTATTTATATTAATAATTTTATCATTAAGAAACTGATACTTTAAAAATGTGTTTGATATCCATTTAGGGATTAGCCTAAGCTCCTCCTTTCTACTTTCATAAATTTAATAATTTAATTTTTTTAAATATATCAAATTAATATTTTAGCAAGATTCATCGTATATAATTTTTTTTAATCCCATTCAATATCTCAGGCCTAAATATCAATTTCTCTTCAATGTTCTAAATGCGGGGGAATTTCTATTTGCACCGCTCCATTTGCTCTGTGCAACCCCCTTTTAATTTTTTTTTACTCTCTACATCCCCAAATTACTCTATGCACCCCCCTAAAAATTAATATTCCTAAACTACCCCTTCGTGCACCCCCCCACTCCCTCCTCCCAAATCATTCTGCACACCCCAACACACCGCCCGATCCATCTTCCCCCTCTCCTTGCTCCTTCCCCGGCACCGGTAGAGCCTCGTTCCGGCGATCTTCTTCCCCGGCATCGAGCGGCGTCCCTGGTAGCTTCTTCCCTGGCACTGGCAACTCCTTCTCTGGCATCGGCAGCAACCACGGCGGTAGGTTTTCTAAACCCACCACCTTTGGTTCCCTCGCCTCCCTCGGCTCTGCCCCCCCTCCCTCCCTTGTGGCCTCCTCCCCGCCTTCCTTGCCTCGTCTCCGCCCCCCTCCATCCCTCCCTTCGGTCCCTTCATCCCCTCCACCCTCCTCTGGCAAAGCCCTATCGAGTCTCTGTTCGGCCCATCAGGGCCGAACAGAGAACACTATGTTCGGCCCACCAAGGCTGAACATAGATCATATTTCAATAAATTTATTTTATTATATAAGTACTTTTATATAAGTAGTTTAAAAAAATTCATATTTAGTAAAATTTTTAAATTGATTATAAATCGATATAGTTAAGTTTTTTGAGAATAAATTTGGATATTTTTTAATTTGTTCATATTTTAATCTTGCGTATTAATGCTGATTAATGTCATGTTTCATATATGGATGCTGGTCCCTCACAAGTTAGATCCACAGCGTCTGCCAGGAGACGTCATGGCAGTCATGCTAAGCCAGAGGTTTCATTGCACCAGAGGTTCCTGTTGCACCATCGCCCCCAGCTAAGATAGTAGATGAGGACATCCTAGCTATGGATGTTGATGATGAAGCGGATGGGGCTTGTTCAGGCGGTCCAGAGGATGAGTCTATCCTTAGTAGTTTCAGGACACTTATAGCAGCCTCCATCTGGAGGCAACATGTATTGTTTGTTTGTTATTGTAGTATAGTTTCTTTAATGCATTATTACGATTGTTATATAATTTATTCATGTTATCCATTTATATTTTACAGGAATGGGCCCCATTGAAGTGCATGAACCATGCTGCCAAGGTAGGTGAGTGGCAGTAGTGGGCATCGGGGCAATCGAATAGGAGGTTTAGAGCATTAGTTTAGCAGTCGGGCCTGGTTGAACTAGTGCACTGCTCTTATCGGTTCGCCGATAAGATTCTTATCTCGGGCTTCGTAGAGAGATGGTAGCCTAAGATGAACGAACACCTTCCATCTTTCGTTTCGCGAGATGATGATCACGTTGGATGACGTTGCCGTCATATTAGGGATTAGTGTCATAGGTGCCTAGTGTCACTGTCATGTGATAGGATGAGTGATCGGGATGCTGAGGACATACTAGTGGAGCTATTGGGTGTGTCACAGGTAGATGCGCGCGAGGAGGTGCTATCAGTATGCGGTCAGTCTATGAGGTTAGAGTGGTTGAAGAGTCATTTTCATGCTGTATCTGATAGAGATAGTCACCATAGGATAGAGTGTGCAACGCGAGGGTATTTGCTATTTTTGTTAAGGTGCACACTCTTTGTTGATAAGAGCGAGACAAGGATGCCTATAGCTTATCTTTCTCTACTTCGGGATCTGGATAAGGTGAGCACATATGCCTAGGGTGCTGGTGCCTTGGCTTATTTATATCGGCAGTTGGGAATTGCATATAGGGCATCCGTTCGACAGATTAGTGGATATATGATGTTGCTCCAAGCATGGATTTATGAGCAATTTTCATTTCTCACTCCTCATCCAGCCCTGGATTATACTGATGCTAGGCCCCGCGTGCACCGATAGATTCCCAATAGTCCACCACGTACCACGATGGACCATTTAGTGATTCTACGCGAGTCCTTGGACGTTTTGAGGGCTGATGATGTATGTATCTTAGACCATGCACTTGTATATTTCTACGATTTGCCATATATTATCAAACTGATTAAGATTTATCTGTTGCAGGTAGTTTGGGATCCCCATCATCATATTCGAGAGGATCGTTCATTCCTAGATATTACATTCTTCAGTGGATGCCTGAAGTGCTTGGATGTCGTAGAACCCTATCATCCTGAAAGGGTTCTACGACAGTTCGGTAGGATACAAACGATCCTCCATGCGCCATTAGCCCCTGAGCGAGCCAGCAGAGGATCGACAACAGCATCATACCGCATTCGGTACATCTTCTATGATCATATGTGGGAGAGGTGGGAGGATCACCTGCTGAGCTAAGTGAGCAGGAGTCATCCGTGACCCGACCATCAGGTTGCATGCCAGGATATATGGATTGGTATTCTCATATCATGCTCTTGGCGTTCACCCCCCAGAGAGCCGATCTAGTATCTATTCCCGATCACGTCCCGATGATGTTGATGCCGATGTGCAAGGGCGACATATTGCAGATGCCATTAACATTTGCACCACATTCTACATATGGGTCGGGAAGAGGTTACATCATAGGGGATCGACCTATAGATGTTATTTCTTAGATGTCATAGGTGTTGCAGGGTCAGCATATTTTATCAGGTGAGCCTGATGTACATAGCCCTAGTCATGCATCGCTACAGTAGTACAGGCGTTGACGATGGCGAGATGGGGATTGATGATGTACCATATGTATTTTTTTAGCTTTTAGCACATCTTTTTGTAAAATATATTGAAATTTGAATAAAAGTTTGAGTTTCCTTTAAATGTTCTTTTTTGTTCCAAGTCCATATTTGAAGATTAATATCAAATGCAATATACAACTCAACGGTCTCGCTAATTATAAATTAGTAAACAATCGCATGCTAATAATAATTTTACTAATTATGTGGTGGAGTTTGACAAATAAACTGGACACGTGCTGGCATGCTCCAACATCAATCAACAAAGAAATTAATGACACATCAATCAACAATGAGGTGTGCTGTCAACTTCCATAAACTTCATGATAATTGACACTCCTAGACATGCATCGGCACGTCCCGACATGGGCACGGTATGCCCCGGCATGCATCGGCACGCTCCAGCATAGGTCAGCACGGGCCGACCGGCATGACCCAACTTGTGTCGGCACGCATCGATATGCTCCGGCATAGGTCGACACCCATCGGCATGCTCCGGCACTGGTCGGCACGCATCGGCATGCTCCGACACAGGTCGATCGACCGGACCGTGGCGTGGATTACTAAATTTGCGAGGTCATGGCATCAATCAACAAAGATAATTAATGACACAGCAATCAACAATGAGGTGTGATGTCAACTTCCATAAACTTCTTGATAATTGACACTCCTGGCATGCATCGGCATGCCCTGGCATGGGCATGGTATGCCTCGGCACGCATCGGCACGGTCAGTCAACTAAAAAAGAATGCACTATATAAAAAATTTAAACATTATACAACTTTGTATATTGATAAAACTTGCAATCTACAACTCAATAGTCTCGTTAATAATAACATCTGATAATATCGTTTGTTTGAACTGTTGAATCCTAGATTTATAAAAGTTGCCCATCCGGACACACAAGGTAAATGATATCTTTGCCAGTTGCTCACTGTTGGGGGAACGGGATGACTTGGCAACAGAAACACTAACAAATAAATAAATTTGTAAACAAAATGATTTATGAGTCATTTAAGGATGAGTAAGAGATATTTAATTAATACCTCGATAAAATGATTGCTATTTACTGTAATGTCTTTGCGGGATAGAAGAGGAAGAGGCACCGATCTAAGAGGTAGGAATGTAAGACATTATTGCAAGGAGAGGTGGTATAAGACATGTTATAGCAGGATGCTATAAGGTGCCCCATATCCGGCAACGTCATCTATCGGTCAGATGGTGGATAATTCTCAAAATATGATAATTCTTGAGCGATTTCGTCAAACCTCCCTTCGACAACAAATAAATCACGATAGTGCTTTGAATGACTTTGCAACGTATGTAATAAATCCTTCCTAACATGGAGCCAATCCTCCTCTCTAAATCCAAGCAAGTCAGCTATTACTCTGAATCCACAGTTGTCATCAGCTTTTACGTCCTTGATATGCTGGAGGAACGGCCTTAACCCATCTGAAATTTGATCAATGTAGATTGTTGGCTTATATGAACAGGTTCAAGGATGAAAAACCTGTAATAATAAATGGCTAATAATAAACAGCACAGGCCATGTACACATCGGCACGCCCCGATACACATCGACACGATACTCCATGCTTCTTACCTTCTTCCTCGATTGCCTCTTTTGCACTAGAGTCAGTGGGATGCCCGTACCAGGTGAGTAACTATCTTGTCCAGAGAGAACCAACTCAAAGGCAGAAGGATCACGGCGAGTAGATGTATCAACCTTCAATGAAGTGCGGCCACGTGAACCGGTCATCCTTTTTGTAGGTTCTTCAAGAGAAGTACTATCTGGGCTTGCAATCTCTCTCAATTTTCTTAACATATACAATTTCGAAGCCCCATCTAACGGCTTGAATTTCTTAGCAATTATATCCAACTCTGGTTCATAGCTCAACATCATAATTTGCACATTTGAAACATGCACCATATCAAGTTTTCTCCAATAAGGATCTATGCAGTCGAGGGAATAAGCCGACCTTCCATTCTGTACCGCACAATCTCATGAGCGCATGGTAATCCATGCGTGCATCGAATAGTACACCTACAAACTGATTCATCAATTCCAACTGAATTGGTTCGGTTCGCTTGGGCGAGGATATGATTTAATACAATTATAGATATAAAACCTCGCAGTTCTTTGAATTCAGCAGGCTTGAAGTTGTGTTGCACGACTGTCAAACTCTTTTCAAATGAGGCTTTGATGTCACTATGCTGCAACTCAATCAAACTATGAATTTTTGTCCAAGATGACTCGAAAGTCCCTTAGCTTGATCCAAGCTATCTTTTAAGCCTTGCATGTGCACTTTCAGCCCCAGTAAAGTAAATATAATTAAATAAAAGTTAGATAACAAATACATAATTAAATTATAAATTTATAAACTTAATCAATTTCTTATGATACCTATTAGTTATTACATTTTCATAGTACCTACGTGCGTCCGTTCATGCTACGATAAATCTTTCCTTGAACTTGCTCAGCCAAGTATCTGATATATACCGTAAAGCATCTGGATATGTACTAAACTCTCTCTGGAGTGCACTCCAACGATCGTTATACTTGTCTTCTGTAGTTGACAATACTAGTATATTCCAACTCATTATAAACTTATTCCATTTCTCCTTCGTTTCAAATAATTTTATGCACTGGGCCAAAACATTCCTACTAATATGCCATCTACATAACAAATGTGTTGCCATAGAAAATACCTTTTGAATTGCATTCAATAGAGCCAAGTCTCGATATGTGACTATCACCTCAGGCAGAACATCAGTATCCATGACGCTGCGTAATCTCTCTAATGCCCATGTATAGTTATCTTCCCGCTCGGAGTCCATGTATGTAAAAGCAATAAAAATGTGAGGTTAGTTGATATCACCCCCACAATCTCTAAGAGAGGAAGACGATATCTGTTCGTCTTGTAAGTGCAATCTATTATCAAAACTCGAGGAAATGCACGTAACAAATCTATGCTACCAGAGTGAGCCAAAACAAGTCACGCACAACATCAGACTCAATAAAATTCCTATGCCACTCAATGTATTTATACTCGGATAATTTACCGAGAAGATGTTGCATCTGAGATCTCCCAGCTTTCTCTACAACCTTACACCTTTGTCGTGTATTGTAGATCGTCTTCATGCATGTAACATTGAGGGCATCCCTTTGCTTCAATGTGGACAATATGGCCTTTGGTCGAACCAAAGTCTTCGACATATCCACTAATAACGAAGTCTCTTGCTTCGATAATCGTCCAGCATATAAGTGCCCCTCGAGATGCTTTGCAGCCGGATGATTGCGCAATCCACAAATGACCATTAACATCCAATCATCTGCAATGTCCAATTTCTTCCCTCTTAATGCAAAAGGACATTCACACTTCTTAGTGCACTGGCCCTGGTCTTTGATCCCTTTTATTTATGCTTTTACTTCTACAGGTACCACTCCTCTCGCAAGCAAGTACAATTTATGGTTTCTTGCTATCAGTACCCGAATTAGAAGTTTTAATAATAACAACAAATCCATTCCTCCTCCCAGCTTTCCGACACCAATTACACAAGTCTTCTCTACTTTTGAATATCTACATAATAAAAAGTTTTATGTCAGTAAATAATTTTACACATCGCCTAGGGTATTAATAAAACAATTGCAATCAATATTATCAAACCTCGTAAGTTATAAATTCATTTGTGTAATCCATCACACATTCAGAGCCAATCATGCTGCCTTCGGTTGAAGCATCGCCCTACACGGTCAAAAAATAATCAATTTAAATCCTAAGATTAAACCCTAAACCCCACCCTTTTGTTTGGCCCTGTGTGGCCGAATAGAACCCTTCTGTTCGGTTAGAATGGACTGGACAGAGGGCCCCTGTTCGGCCCATCCTAATCGAACAGAAGGCTTTTATTCGATCACACAGGACGGAACACAACACTTTTGTTCGGCCCTTTGTGGCAGAACAGAAGGATTCTATTCGGCCACACCTAGCCGAATAAAAGCTCATTGTTCGGTCAACTAGGGCCGAACAGAAGACCTCTGTTCGGCCCTGTGTGGTCGAATAAGACGTGAATCGTAAAAAAAATAAATTCGATACAAGTTAAAAAATGAATTTTTTCGTCTATAGATCCTTCTCAAATTGCTAATTATTTGTTTATTATTTAATTAAGTATTAAAATATTTTTAAATAAAGATTCAATGGATTGATTGAACAATTAATTTTTTTTATTTGTTTGCAGAGGGGATGGGAAAGGGGGAGGACGGGTAGGTATGTGATGAAAGGGGAAGAGCTGTTTTTGTTGAGGGATGCAGGTAAAATTAGTTTTTTTTTAAAGTGGGGTTGGGTGGGTGGTTGGGTGCAAATAAAAATTCCACAAACGCGGGTTAAATATCCATTTCTCCCTGTCGTACCTTCGGCCTTTTACTTTAAAAATTGTTATCAAAAATTATTATTAAAAATAAAAATTTACTTAGTGCCAGACAAAGTGGGACTGCCGACCCGCCTCGGATGCTTCGCCGATTGAATATTCGTTGACATCAGTGACACCGAAATGGCCCAAAGGACAAGCTGGGTTCAGCCTCTCCGACGCGTCCATCCGCCCAACCTCTGTGTACTTTGTAGCTTTCTGCCGGCCTTGTGCTTGATTAATATTTTAAAGGTTATAGATATATATTTTAAAATTTTTTAAAATAAATATGTAACAGAATATTGAAACCAATTCAATATCAATCTAAAACAGAATCAATATATAAAAATTATACAGATCAAATTTACGTAAAAAAGTGCACAGATAAATCTATGCAAATACAAAGTTCTCCTTCCACCGTTTTCCTCTTCTTTGTCCTCCAATCTCTTTAGCATTAGGATTTCGGACTCTGTTTCGATCCGATGGAGGAAGGCCAGAGGCGGGATCCTGCGCTGCCTCCAATGGAGGCGGACGCAGAGTGGTGGTCCGGCGCTGGATGCAAAACGGAGGCGCCGCGGCCGCTGAAGGTCCAGTTCTCGGAGCCGGCGAAGCATTGGACGGACGCCTTTCCTATCGGCAACGGCCGCCTCGGCGCCATGGTGTGGGGCGGCGTCGACACCGAGATTCTCCAACTCAACCGTAAGCAACCTCCGGCTACCCCTTTCTTCTCCATCTTATCTAAATCTATGTCAGTAAGACGGAACGTCGAATTGCGTTTCTCTAACGTATTAGTTATCATCGACAAGGTTGATATGAAGTCGAATCGTATGTTAAAATTTATTATAATGATCGGAGAGCAAGTAATTAAGTAGAGGCTGTTTCTTTTCAGATTTTAGATATGCTCTTAGTCATCGGCGAGTAACACTTGTTCTTGACATTTGGTATAATGATTAATGAATTTTGTGTAGACAGGTGTTCTGTGTTCTGATCCTTTATCTCTAGACTCCCATGAATCTTTACAGAAACCTTCTTATTTGCTTGATACCCTGTCCTGAACTTAGTTTTTTTTTTTTTTTTCTTCATTAATAAAGTTCATGATATTCTCGTGTAGATGATACTTTATGGACTGGTGTACCTAGCGAGCAAACGGACCCAAATGTACCTGCTCTTGTTGCCAAGGTTAGGAAACTTGTTGACAATGGACAATATGCAGAAGCTTCCACAGCAGCTTCTGACTTGGCCGGTCCAGCAGCAAATGTATGTATGCTATTTTGATTTTGCACAGCAAGTTTGTGGTTTTATTGATAGCTATATAGGATCTTCAATAAATAATTTGTTATATAAAATTAAATATAAAATATTACCTCATGCGAAATTCATCATAATAATATGTAGACTTGAGACTTGAATCTGGTTAGATTTTGATAACCTCTTTAGATTTTGACAGCCTTTTCTACAAAATAAATAGTTTTCTTCCTTAACCTCATTCCTTTCATAGCAGATAACGATGATTCTTGCTAACTTCCTTGATGACTAATTATTTATATATATAACATTCAATTGGTATTTCATCAACACCAATTAATGACTTTAATTTCTTGTAATACCACGGCTTAATGTTAATGGCTTAAACTTTCGAACCATTAACATCCTATTGGTAGCCCTTCGTCTTCTTCACACGCAGAAGAAACAATGGGTGGCCCTTCACTTTTCACATACTAAGCTAGATCTGGCCCTTTACCTTTCGCATACTAGGCTAGATCTTGAAAGAGCGACTCTTCGCCTTTGTAACAATCTTGCATTAAAGGGCTAATCTCACATTCTTCCACTTGGGCCGGAAGTTTATGACATCATATTTAATAGTGTAAACATTAGGCGCGCAAAATTAAATTTCATAATGTCATTTTTTTCATCATGATTGACTTTAACATAATAAATTACATAATAAGAGTTATTGCGGTCATACACATCCAATTTGCATACTCCTTCCATATACTACTGTATTAGCAACTTATCATGTTAGGTCACGTAATTTATATATAAATAACTTAATGTCCACTTAATTATCTAAAAGACAGTAAATTTCTTATTCAAAACAGTAAGTATACAAGCATAAGGAACAAGAAATAATAAATAAAACCAAAAACATATCATATTAATGAGCTCAAGTGTGGCAGAACATCATCATAATCAATCTTCAATTCATAATATCATCATAATCAATCTTTAATACATAACATCATCATAATCAATCTTCAATACAACCAAGACCCATTCTATATAGATGTTCTTTAAATGTTTTTGGTTGTAAACCTTTAGTCAAAGGATCTGCTATCATAAGATCCGTTCTAATATGTTCAATGCACACTCTTTGTTTCTGGACCTCCCCTTGATATTTAAGTACTTTAATTCCATATGTTTAGCACCTCTGGAATATTTGTCATTCTTGGAGAAGAAAACTGTTGTGGAATTATCACAATAAATTTGCAGCGGCTTGGTAATGGTGTCGACAACCCCAAGTCCTGAAATAAAGTTTCGTAGCCATAATGCTTGAATTGTAGCTTCATAACATGCTACAACTCTGCTTCCATAGTGGATGAGGCAATGATTGATTGTTTGGCACTTTTTATGAAATTGCTCCTTCTCCCAATAAGAACACATAGCCAAAAGTTGACTTTCTACTGACAACACAACCAGCAAAATCTGAATCTGAATATCCAATCACTTCCAACTGATCAGATCTTCTAAATGTGAGCATATAATCCTTAGTTCCTTGAAGATATCTCATCACTTTCTTTGCAGCTTTCCAATGATCAATACCAGGTTACTCTGATAGCGGCCCAACATCCAACCGCGAAGCTGATATCTGATCTTGTGCAAGTTTGCAAATACATCAAGCTTCCCACAACAGAAGCATATGGAATAGATTCCATTTGCTTACGTTCCACATCATTCTTTGGACATTGCATAAGACTAAATTTATCCCTTTTTGTATTGGACAATTCCTGCTGAACAGTTGTTCATATTAAATTTCTCAAGAATTTTTCGATATAAGTTTTCTGAGACAACCCTAACAATCCATGTGATCTCTTTCTAAATATAGAAATTCCTATCACATAAGATGCCTCTCCCATATCTTTCATCTCAAAATTCTTAGAGAGAAAATTTTTAGTCTCATACAAGATACCAAAATCATTAGCAGCAAGCAAAATATCATCAACATATAGAACCAAAAATATAAACTTACTTCCACAAATCTTTCGGTAAATGCATCGATCAACGATATTTTTATGAAAACCAAAAGATGTAATAGTATCATTGAACTTAATATACCATTGTCTGGAAGCTTGTTTAAGTCCATATATTGATTTCTTAAGTTTACACACCATATGATCTTTTCCTTCTATGGAAAAACCTTCAGGTTGATCCATATAAATTTCATCTATATCCCATTAAGAAAGGCTGTTTTACATCCATTTGATGTAACTCTAAATCATATTGAGCTACCAAAGCCATAATGATTCTTAATGAATCTTTCTTTGAAACTGGTGAAAATGTCTCTTTATAATCAATGCCATCCTTCTGAGTATAACCCTTGGCAACAAGTCTAGCTTTAAAACGTTCGATATTGCCATTCAAGTCACGTTTGGTTTTAAAAACCCATTTACATCCAACTTGTTTAGAACCTTCTGGCAATTCGACAAGATCCCAGACATTGTTTTCAGCCATTGATTTTAATTCATCTTTATAGCATTAATCCATTTATCAGACTTATCACTGTTAATGGCTTGTGAAAATGAAAGGATCTTCATAAATGCCACAATCAAAATCGACTCTTGCAAATAAACCAAATAATCATCTGAAATAGCTGATTTTTGTATCCTTAAAGGTTTACTTAAAGCTATTCCACATGGTTCAATTTTGTCAGCTATTGGTAGGTTAGGCTCTTCATGGGGTACTTCTTCATTCAAAATTGTTCATTATTGTTTTGGTTTTGTAATTCTGGAACAATGTAAGGCTTGATTGTAGATTCAGAAACATTTATGGTAATGAAACATTAACCCTTACTTCATTGATATCTACAATCTGTTTGTCAGCACTCCCACTAACTTCACCATTCTCAATAAATTTGGCATTATCTGTCTCAATAATTCTAGAACTATGGTTTGGACAATAAAACCTGTACCCTTTGGATTTCTCTGGGTAACCTATAGGTAACCTATAAAGTAACCACTGACAGTTCGAGAATCCAATTTCTTTTCATGTGGATTATACACTCGTGCTTCTACTGGACAACCCCAAACATGCAGGTGTCTTAAACTAGGTTTTCTTCCATCCATAACTCAAAAGGAGTTTTAGAAACTGCCTTACTAGGAATCATATTCCATAAATATACTGCAGTTCTTAGCATACATCCACAAAGATTTTGGTAATGAGGAATTACTTATCATACTCCTAACCATATCCATTAATGTTCTATTTCGCCTTTCTGCCACACCATTTTGTTGAGGTATGCCTGCATAGTATACTGTGCACATATGCCATGTCTTTCGAGGAATTTTGCAAATGGACCTGGATTTTATCCTGATTCATTGTACTTTCCATAATACTCACCACCTCTATCAGATCTTACTATTTTCACTTTTCTGTCTAGTTGTCTTTCAACCTCTTTAGTAAATACCTCAAGAGCATTTAAGCTTGAGATTTTCTTTAAGCAAATAGACATATCCATAACGTGAAAAATCATCTATAAAGGTGATAAAAACTTTTCTCCACCAAAAGATGGAGTGTCAAAAGGTCCACATACATCAGTGTGTATAATTTCAAGAAGCTGAGTACTTCTTGTAGCTCTTTCTTGTTATGTTTGGTTTGCTTTCCTTTAATGCAATCCACACATAAACCAAGATCAGTAAAATCTAGATTTGGCAAAATCTTATTTTTACTAATCTTTGTAGTCGTTCTTTGGATATATGACCCAAACGTTTATGCCACAAGAAAGCAGAGTTTTCATTTGCCATACTACGCTTAATTCCAATATTTTGATGGACACATATCAGGGATGCAGAAAATTTATCATCAAGTTTCAATTTATATAATTCATCCATAAAAATTCCAGAACCAATAAAGAACCATTTTTATTAAATAAACTGAAACATCCTTTCCAATCTTAAAACTAAACCCATTAACATCAAGTTTCGAAACAAAACTAAATTTCTAGAAAGTGAAGAACATAAGAGTTTGTAGTAGATTCAGGTGATGCCCAGTATCTAAAGTAAGACGATAAGTCCCTATGCCTTCAATTGGGGCCTTCTCTCGGTTCCCCATGAACAAGAAGTTCTCATTTGGGTTTATGCTCTGGATTGTAAGGAATCCTGCATTACATTGGAAGCATGAGTAGTGGCACCATAATCCAACCACCAAGTATTAGAAGGAACTTCAGATAAGTTTGATTCATAAATTGGAGAAGCATAATGAAAGATACCTTTCTTTTCGAACCAAGCTTTCGTTTCAGACAATCTTTCTGATAATGTCCTTTTTTCTTACAAAAGTGACATTTATCCTTCTTTCTTTCCTCTTATCATTATCAGCAACCTGTGATACTTTAGTGGATGCTTTTTCTTAAATTTCTTGGATTTTGGTTTGATAACTTTACCAGCTCCCTGACCCACTAGGTTTATTGAATGATCCCTTGTGCTTTCAATCTCCTTTCCTCTTGAGTAAGCTTACTGGCCAATTCATTAACATTCCATTTATCTTTAATAGTGTTATAGTTAATTTGAAAAGGCCCATACTCTTGAGGTAATGAGTTCATAATGAATTGTACTAAAAAGGAGTCATCCACAACCATTCCTAGGGTTTAAGTCTTGCTGCAATATTAGTCATATCTAGGACATGCTGCTGCATACTTGCGACCCATCATATTTCATGTCGTGAGTTCAGCCATCAGTGTCCTGCAAGTGACTTATCAGCGGAACGAAAGCGCTCTTCCACAAGCTTAAGATATTCCTTAGCTGCTACACTTTCTGGAAAGAGTTGATTTAATGTTGTTGGCAATTGTCATTCGCATGAAACTTAGACATAATCTATTAGATCTATCCCATGTTTATGTTTTAACTTCTCTGCCTCACTGCTCATATCCGTAATGTCAGTAGGCTTTTTTTCTAATAGTGCCAAGTCAAGATCCAAGACACCTAAATGAAAATTGACTTGCTCACGCCATTCAGAGAAGTTTAAGCCATAGCAGAAGCATGTGAATGGAGAGAAACAGCTGCAAAAACATAAATGCTCAAATTCAGATAATTAAACACAAAATATATTGTAGATTTTCTTTGGGTAAATACAACAATATACATCATAATTAGAATGCTATTTAAACTTTTAAAGAAATTAATAAATCTTATCGAATATATATAGTATCTTTGGATATCCATATTATATTTGATAAGAGAATATTAGATTTTCTTCTTTAGGTTTGTTAATTATAGAATATTAATCCACCTTTGGGTGAATTCTTAATTTCTATCAACCAAAATCTTTAACAACATTCTATAAAATTTCATAAATTGTATGACTAAATTAATTAGTTTGGCCACTTTGTGACTAACTAACTAATTTAATCTTGATGTCATATTATTAAAATTTCATGAATTATATGACTAAATATAAATTAGTTTGGCCACTTTGGTGACTAACTAACTAATTTAATCTTTATGTCATATAACTATACAATAATACTAATATCAAAATTCTCATAAATTATATGACTGAATATAAATTAGTTTGGCCACTTTGGTGACTAACCAACTAATTTATCTTAATGTCATATAACTAAAATTTCATAAATTATATGATAAATATAAAATAGTTTGGCCACTTTGGTGACTAACTAACTAATTTATCTTAATGTCATATAACTAAGCAATAATACTAATATTATAAAAAATATCATAAATTATATGACAGAATATAAATTAGTTTGGCCACTTTGGTGACAACTAACTAATTTATCTTAATGTCATGTAACTAAACAATAATACTAGTATTATTAAAAAATCTAAAATTCAATTTTGATAATGACATGCTGCATGCATAGCCGACATCAACCATCATACATTATCAATCTGCTTCAATCTATAAATATTAGATTTGCCATACATACTAGTATAACACAATGATCTAATCGATGTATGCCATTAATTCGTAACATGGTCAGTCGGGGTTTTCCTGGCGATGAACCTTTTCATGGAATAGATTAATGGCAATAATACAACTAATCATAACTTAAAAGATTAAATATTCATCGTCAATTCATTCGGATGAAAAATTAATCAATCATAATATACGAACAAATTATTTATTTTAGAACTTGGCTCTGATACCACTTGATAGCTATATAGGATCTTCAATAAATAATTTGTTACATAAAATTAAATATAAAATACTTACCTGATGCGGAATTATTATAATAATATGTAGACTTGAGACTTGAATCTGGTTAGATTTTGATAACCTCTTCAGATTTTGACAGCCTCTTCTACAAATAACTAGTCTCTCTCCCTTAACCTCATTCCTTTTCATAGCAGATAACGATGGATTCTTGCTAACTTCCTTTGGCAGAGAGAGGACTAATTATTTATATATATAACATTCAATTGGTATTTCCATTAAACACCAATTAATCTTTAATTTCTTTTAATACCACGGCTTAATGTTAATGGCTTAAACTTTCGGACCATTAACATCCGATTGGTAGCCCTTCGTCTTCTTCACACGAAAAAACAATGGGTGTCTTCACCTTTCGCATACTAGGCTAGATCTGGCCTTCACCTTTCGCATACTAGGCTAGATCTGGAAAAGCGACTCTTCGCCTTTATAACAATCTTGCATTAAAGGGCTAATCTAACATCTATGGCCATGCATTTTGTTGGTTCTTGCTTATAGGTATTGCTTCCTTACATACTAAAGTGGTGGTAAGTACTATTTGCAAGTGAATTTCCCATGGAAGTACCAGTCCTTTACCCTGAATTAAGTACTTTTGACTATAAAGAATTATTGGGCACATTCTCCTAGTATTGAGAAGTGATTTTTGTTGGTTGTATCTTATAAATGATTTAATATAGACAGGATTGATGACTATATAGTGTTCATTCAGGCCAACTTATCTATTGGACTGGCATACCGATTCTATGAACAAAAGTTTGCTGAATGACACATTATGCCTTCTTTCATGTTTACTCTTGGTCTGGGGACTTTGAAATCATTGGGTTTGTTGGACTGAGAGCTCCATTGTTAGTCAAGCATGCGCACACACAAAAACCGAAAAAAGAAAAACACAATCAAACAGGGATTAGACTAAAACAAGAAATTAAATTTCTTTGGTACCTCCAAGTAATACTTAGGATAATCATACTTGTAACTGAATATGTGAAAAAGAACACCAAATGTAGCTCCAATAATTTTTCCCTAAAGGCCAACCTTGTACCAGTAAAAGAAATTGAATAAATATGTTCATGTATTCCTTTTAAAATCAAAGAATGCTTCCCTATGCAATGGTTTAGTATCTCATCTTGCAACTAAATGGTATAGCAGATTAAATGGTTCTGCTTTACCATGACCTCCTAAAATCCAACATCCACACACCTTAGTAAATTTGGAGATAATTACATTTTGTCTATCTTTCTCCCTGCTTACTTCTCAGGATTGTGAGTTACATACGTGGGAGTCAGGTTTGAGGATTGCAGAACCATCTCCAATTTTCTTCATAGATGTGCTAGTCCTATATAACTGGGAACTTTCATGATTTTTCCTATTGAAACTGCAATGTGCAACTCATTGTGCAGGGGTTTGTGACCAAGATTGAACAGAATGAAACTTCATTATATATATTGGTTTCTCTCTCTGCTATCTGTCCTGTTTACTCTTTAGAAGTAGAGCACTTGCCATATACATGAATTGGTGAATGTTGATGAAATTGACCATCTTCCATACTATTATTGATAAATTTTCCTTCAAATTTATGTTTGTGTGACCAACTTTATCCTGAAATTTACACACTTCGCATGTCTAATGGAGCTTACCGAATATGTTTCTATGTTAGTGCTTGAGTTGAATGTGATTAAGTAGTCAATAATCAACTGTAGACTATTTAAAGGCTTGCAAAATGTGCTAGATAAGAAACAAATTTTAAACTTTCTTGGTTATCATAATTCTCAGCTAAAATTGCTTTTATTTTTTTTTAAATGAAGGTCTACCAACCTCTTGGCAACATCAATCTAAACTTTAGTGACTCTCATTATGGATATGAGGCTTATGAAAGAGAACTTGATCTGAATACTGCAGCAGTGAATGTCAAGTATACTCTTGGGGGTGTAGAATTCACAAGGGAACACTTCTCCTCAAATCCGCATCAAGTTATCGCGACAAAGATTTCTGCAAACAAATCTGGCTGTGTATCCTTTGTGGTATATTTAGACAGTCCATTAAACTATCATTCTAGTGCATATAATGCAACTCAGATAATCATGGAGGGTAGCTGTCCTGGGAAAAGAATTCAACCTCAAGGAAATGATTCTGGAAATCCAAGTGGAATCAGATTTTCTGCTGTTCTTGATTTGCAGATAGGCGGTAATGGTGGTAAAGTACAGGTTTTAGATGGTTGGAAGTTGAAAGTTGATGGTGCAGACTGGGCCATATTACTTCTTGCAGCTTCTTCCTCATTTGAAGGACCATTCACAAAACCTTCAGATTCTAAGGAGGATCCTACATCAGTTTGCTTGAAAACACTGTCTTCGATTAGGAATGCGTCTTACTCTCAGCTACTGGCATATCATTTGAGCGATTATCAAAACCTTTTTCATCGTGTTACCTTGCAATTGTCAAAGGCCTCCAGTAATGCGCTTGAAGAAAAAAGATTGGCCTTTTTAAATCAGATCCCTGTTCGGAATAATCCTGAATCTGATTGGGGCGTGTCGACATGGGCAAAAACAAAATTAATGGACGACACTTTCAAGCCTACTCCAGAAAGGGTGAAATCTTTTAAAGATGATGAGGATCCGTCATTGGTGGAACTGCTATTCCAGTATGGTCGTTATTTGCTTATCTCTTGTTCACGACCTGGAACCCAGGTTGCCAACTTGCAAGGAATATGGAACAAGGAGACTCAGCCGAAATGGGAGTATGCTCTTTCCTAATAATACTGCTTCTACTCTTATTTATGCTATTTTTTTTTCTTCGAAAAAAGCTTAGCGATATATGATGCTGTCGTTTCTTGATACTTTATCATGTCTGCGACTAGTCAGCAAGAATATAGATATGCTATCATTGTTGTTGCTTTGCTGTTGTTATGATCATCATTATCATTGCCATCATTGTCATCATTGAGGGAATAGGAGGGAAATCCACCAACTCTATAATTAGACAAGCCCAAAGACTAGGGAATGTAATACCCAAGATTTGAACACAGATCTCTGTATGTTAAGTGGAGGCTGTTGTCACTGCCACCTCCTCTACCATCGAAAGAATGGGAAGGAAGACTCACCTGCAATATAATTACCTTGGTCCAGTATTTGGGAATCCACCATCCAAGATTCGAGCCTAGAAACTGTAGTTGCTGAGTAGGGGTGTGAAGTAGGGATGTCAACATGGGGATAAACAGATATATTGCGGTTATCATATCATTATAAGCATCATTGAGAGGATGGGAAGGAGACCTATCCATGCTATAATTACCCAAGTCCAGATACTTGGCAATGC
Organism: Calamus simplicifolius; assembly: GCA_900491605.1. Taxonomy (NCBI): domain Eukaryota; kingdom Viridiplantae; phylum Streptophyta; class Magnoliopsida; order Arecales; family Arecaceae; genus Calamus; species Calamus simplicifolius. The sequence goes on along the minus strand of UESW01002728.1, from coordinate 2,704 downwards.
ACGATCCAAGGTTCAAACCCAGAACATTTAGTTTAAGTAGAGGGGTGTGACCATGGGGATAAATTTTAATTCACATATATGTTGTCATCAATCATCAAATCTTTTCTTTTTTGCTCATCATAGAATGTGCTTAGATAGGTACTTCAGTAATCTAAGATCACAACTACATACATTATTGTTTAGGTTTCACTACTTTTCTGACAACATAATGAAATTAAAGCAAATAGAAAAAGTCACCACTAATTTTGTGAATTGCAAATCAAAAGTGCTGTTGACTAATCTAGACGATTGCAGCTTGGCTACTTAATTAGTTCCATGGGCCATTTTGCTCGTATGTCATCTTAAGTACTTACCCACTCGACTCTAAGAAGCAATACAGAAACATCTTTATTTGAAACACACTCAACTGGCCTTCTTTAAAGGCTAGAAGCCTAAAACTTTGCTTAAACCCATTGTACTCCAACTCAAGCCATGACCCATTCTTGAATCTAACCCTTGTGCCACATCTTTAGCCAGACAATTAGCATAGGCCTTGTTCAGATGCCACATCATGGTTATATGAACACTTTAAGTGAAGTCTCTCTCTCTCTCTCTCTCTCTCTCTCTCTCTCTATATATATATATATATATATATATATATATATCTGTGTGTGTGTGTAATGTGATCAATTATTAATTCACGTGTCTTAAGTCTTAACACATCTTATATATTTATGTCTCTACACACAAACATGGGTGTCTATAGTGTTTGGCACATGCATTATGCATACTTAAGAGGGAGCAAATATGACCATGATAAACAGTCTCCGTAGAAGCATTAGGATTGTAATATTGTAATAAAAACATGGTCTGGAAAGCAAGTTGGACTCTAATCCTTTTTCATTATTTATAGAGAGGAGATGTACACACTTTAATGTACACTGTGGTTGTCTGTGTGTGTGTGTGTGGATGTATGTATATATGTGTATGTTTGTGTGTGTGCATGTGTGTCTATGTATGCATGTGTGTATGTATGTTAGTATGTGTGTAATGTGTGCTGTATATGTGTAGATATTTATGTATATGCTCCTGTATATTTGTATTGCCACATGTGCCAACATTCCTAGATTTTTGGAGGATACATGTTTGATACTTGAGGATATGACAGGTGTCTAGGCAACACTACCTAGCCTGGACCTATGCATAGCTAGCTCATTCACTAGGAGCAAACAATAAGATGATCCATCTCTAAAGCTTATTTATAGGAAAAACTTGTACTTTGGGTGGTGGGAAACTTTTCAAGAGCTTGAACTGGCATCCTCTCTTATGTTTGGCAAAATAAGATGAATAATAACTAAAAATACATTCACCCATCCATGTATATCTAGATTAGGGCGCTAATGTTGTTCCCAATTGCCACACTTAAATCAAATTATAATGCTTCTCCCTTCTGCTAATACAACAATAATGAAATCATGGTCACACTTTGAATTTGCTAATAAGCCTGGCATTCATCTTGCTTTACAGGCCCAGTAAATGATAAAGCTACTCCTTGTTCCATACAGTACAATATGAAGGCTCAATGCGGCATTGTACTAACATATGGTATAGCTACTATACCAACTCTATCAACATGCCATGTGTCAATATGGGGGCATGAGTTTGCTAACCCAATCAATACAACTAAGTTATTGGTATAGTCCGATACTGAGATTGAAAACCCTATTGGAATTCTATACCAAAAACTTAGTGACATGCCGAAATACTAGCAATTTGTCTTTTCTCAGATCCACTAAATTAAATGGCTTGCCTTTCACCCTACCCAGACTTACCTCCCACAGGATTCAGTTCTCTATGCGAAACTCTACATGTCTGAACCTACATTATCATCCTATGCATTAGCATTGCCATTGCCTAATCTTCATCACCAGGTTATCTCACTGTATATAGTCCATCCATGCCAAAGTGCAGATAGGAATCATTTCAGTGTTTGTTAACCATACAGGAGAAATGAGGGCTATTTATCCCTCTCTTTGTAGAAAATCAAGGATCTAATATCTGTATGCCACTTATTGTTTTTGGTAGAACCACTTCATCAAAGTAAATCCTATGGCAAAATAATAGAACAATGATGGACAAAAAAAATAAAGAGAGAAAAGAATTGGCTTCTGGATTATTGAAACTACTTTGGAATTAAAATCAACAACAAAAGCCTGATGTCTTTATGGTTGACAAAGTTGGCCAGTGATTAACACAAGGCTATTCACAGTTAGAGCTGGAAAGAAAATCCTCCCATGCAAAATGATTTCAATATAAAAAAGGTGTCACATTATAATAGTATGAATTTGAGCAGCTCCCTTTCATTAAATATCATATACAAGAAGGAGGACCTCTAAGACAAACAGATTTCCCTTCATAATGGAGGAATTTCAGATATTTCTGCATATTATGGAATTTTTACATTCCATTTTATCATGAGAACTCATTGGTAACCTTTCATGAGCGTCCTTCCAAAGAATTCAATGCTCCCAAAGAATTCAATGTCAAGAAGGGAGAAAACTTTCTTGATGAAATGAAATATCACCTTATATATACTTCAAAAACCCGAAAGCTCAACTTGACTCAAAAGTCAGATGAGATGAGTTAACTTGAAGAATTGACTGAGTACCCAGTGAGTCTTGAACATCAGGACTTGATAATAAATTAATAACTCAAAAATATATAA